>CANDYM010000148.1:0-55155 GCA_947397865.1 Polietes domitor
TGGGGAAAAATGTGGTTCCAAAATTTGGGATTTTTGCTGAAATCATTGTCATGCCTTTATTTACCGTTTCTGTCTGTTTTGATGAATTTTATGTATTTTTATTGGATCTCAAACAGAATTCCAAAAGTGGGGAAAATGTGTTCCAAAATGTGGGATTTTTACTTAAATCATTATTTTACCCGTTTTATCTTTTTTGATGAATTTTATCTATTTTTATTGTACCTCAAAAAATAGCCCAATTCCAAAAGTGGGGAAAATGTGTTTCAAAATTTCGGATTTTTGCTGAAATCATTATCCTGCCTGTATTTATCGTTTTTATCTGTTTTTATGAATTTTGTGCTTTTTTTATTGGATCTCAAAAAATAACTGAATTCCAAAAATGGGGAAAATGTGTTCCAAAATTTTGGATTTTTGCTGAAATCATTATTAAGCCTGTTATTTATCTGTTTTCCCAATGTGGGGAAAATTTGTTCCAAAATTTGGGATTTTTTGCTGAAGTCATTATCATGCCTTTATTTACCGTTTCCGTCTGTTTTGACGAATTTTATGTATTTTTATTGGATCTCAAACTGAATGCCAAAAATGGGGAAAATGTGTTCCAAAATTTGGGATTTTTACTTAAATTCACGAAATTAGCTTTTCGTTTGTATTTTTGTGATCTGTAATCAATATTTGAATTATAATATATTTATATTATATTTATTATTATTATGTTTAATATCAATTAATTATTTTATGTTACACTAACGTGTATCTGAAACTTTTTGTTTGTTATATTCTTATGCCGTTTTTCTCAGCCCCTCCCCCCCAATAAAAGAATTTAGATTTTTATTTAATTTTGTAAAATTTCTATATGTCGTTGTCTTCCTCCTTTAACGCCAAAAATATAATTTTAAGACAAAAATCCTTCTTATCCTTTTCCCAGCGGAAAAAGAGCATTCAAAGAAACGCAAAAGACATGCATCTTGTGATCCGGATGCTGTGAAAATTCGGATCATCTCTCAAGAATTTAACTTGGAGTTTTTCATAGTAGGGATGTCCTTTAATTTAATAAAATAAATTAATTTGAACTGGGATATTGTCCTGGCTCAAGACCATTTTGCTTCTATATTTAATAGAATGCAAAATTATTTACAAATGGCATGGTGACATTTATTACTTGGCTGCAGACTACCACGATCATGATTTCGACCATGTCAAAAGTCTTTTCAAGTGGCTTCGCAGCGACTTTGCATTCTATTAAATATAGAAGCAAAATGGTCTTGAGCCAGGACAATATCCCAGTTCAAATCAAATATTGATTACAAACCAAAAAAATGCAAACGAAAAAACTAAAATAAATTAATTTCATATTATATTCCTAATTTCTGTTCATGCAGTTCTTCTAATATTTCCATTGCGAATTATAGCGAAATATTTTATGCAATAATATGGTCTCGCATTCCAGGATATACCCGGTATATACCACACACCCTCGTTTTTGCATATCCTATTTAAGGCAAAGGATATATACACATAAAATTGTAAACTACGAGCACAATCACTCTGCACACAATACAACTGCAGTAATTAAACTTTATTTACGATAACGCATAATCAAGTAATTGTATTTATGCAGTTAATCTTAAAATTTATGTTTAACTCGCAAATGAACACATTATTATGCAAGGAAAAGTTAACTCAAACCAAGGCTAAATGAGGGTGGCTAATGGGGAAGGATACTCAACGAGGACGTCTGGAAATATGATCTGCGAGAAATTCTAAGAAAATAAATTCTTTCGAAAAAAGAAATTACATTCAAAACTCATATAAAATTTCATATATTTATCTGGAATGGATCATATTTTCCTGTAATATGAAAAACAATTTATTGACCAAACTTCCCAATATTTCAAAGGATACATAGTAATTTTATGTCACATTTATTTCAACATTTATTTTGCAAGTTACTAAAAATCCCACCTACTTCTCTGCGGCATCCTTCCCTCATTACACACTCTTATTGCATCGTAAAAATCCACCTACTCCACCTACTCCACCTACTCCTCCTTTGCTCCGATCTCCCGCCCGTCTCTATTCAAATACGACGATAAAACATTTCTTTTTGCAACAATTAATGCTAACAAAAAATTATGTGCTGCCTGGCTGACTGCGTGTGTTTGTCTTGGGTGAATGGAAGGAACACCAGGAAGAGAACACGAGAGAGAGAAAAAACAATAACACGGAAAATCATAATTAAAGGATTCAAAGGATTTGTTTTATTAGCTGTTGTCGTTGTACTTGCTGCAGCCACAGCACGAAACTTATCAGATTTTCAAGAAAGTGTTTATGAGTTCATAAAAACCGGGGCAACGAGTGAAAAGGTGGTGAGACATAAATTGCCATTCGCTTGATTTAGATCGTAAAGAAAATCCGTTTAAAAACCCGACATAAAATTTGGAACAATGACTAAAGGAAGCAGCGACTACTTTTCAACTGCCATGCCTTAATGTAAACGGAAGTGGTTGTTTTATGGAGACATCTGACAGGCACTTTAGAAAGCCCATGCGAGTGTGTGTCGATGAGACTAGTGTGCCAAAGGATTCAATGTAGTTTGCCAAGAAGTTACTCGACCAGAAAATTTTAAAAATTAATAGGATTAATTTCAAATATATAGTCATGTTTCCAAAGTTAATTTTCATTCTCTAAACATACTCGTAAAATGTAAAAATAAGCAATATGATTTTAATTTAGATTGAATAATTTCATCAATTTAATTTAAAAATAGTTTTTCCAAATCTGAGTAATTTCATATGAAGTGATCAAAAACACCCTTTGCCACCAATGTTGATGAAATTTTCCAATTATTTAGTTTTCTATAAAGCGAATAAACCTTCATTTCCCGCTTCCCGAAAAATAAGAAATTATACATACTAGGGTGGATCGAATATAAAGTATTTTTGTTATAAGTTATTAAAAACGTTTTTTTGTGGTAAGAGATACAAATATATAATCTTTCTAGTTTCAAGCAAATTTCTTCTAGTTTTTCGGAAAATTTTGAAATCATAGAAAAAATATTTTTTTTATTAATTTTATAAACAAAAAAAATGCCTTTGGTTTTTGTAAAATAATTTTTATAAATAGCTAATAGTATCGTTGAAACGCTCCATAAGTTTCATGGTGGTGTTCGTGGTAACTTACTCTAAAACAATTATAAATGTGAATGCTGTCGGAATTAAAAATATTTAATATAAAAAATTAAAATAACTTACTTTTACATTTTACATGGGGTCATGACAGGATCGTATTATATTTGAACTAGAAACAGCTAAAGGGAATTTTGAACCACATGGGTCCGTGTTTTAATCGATATAGCCCCCATCCAAATATACCTCCGATTTACAATATTACTTCTCTAAAATATAATACATCGGATCTTGATCAAAGTTCCCACACAATGTTACATTTAGACTAGAAACACCCCTTTTGAAAGTCAGCTATATAGGTCGATGCCCTGCCCTCATATATAAGGGGTCCAATTTTACACTATTATCGCTCTAGAATCCACATCTTACATTGTATTTTGATAAGATTTTGCAGATCATGTCAAATTTCAATAAAGAATACCTACTTTGAAAGTTATCTATAGGGGCCCACTTTTTAATGTAGCGCCCTTGCAAATGGGCCCTCATTTTTATTATTACCCTTCTGGGACCCTCATTTTACATCGGAAGTTTATCAAATTTTGAAGATTTTATTATATTGCAACTAAGAATACACATACTATGAAAGTCAAATTATACTCTATTACAGACCCCAAGAGTTGTTATTAGATATTGAGCAATTTTTCCAGATCATGCTATTTTTACGTTACTCGGAATATCTGCCTGAAAATTGGATCAATTACCATGTAGTGTACTCACACATTTGTTCTTCAGTGTATTTCTGAAATAAACAAAACTCAGCTATTCTTCAGTTACCCTAATAAATACAAAGTACGGTTAATGTCGTTGACACTTGAGTTGACTGACTAAAGCGTCACTCGAATTGGATCAATCCATTTCTCGTCACACTTCACCGTTTTGGTTTCTTCCAGAGAACCGCTGACCCAAACATTTTTATGGAGCGCCGGCTCATGAGTGTAATTAGACACCGTATGGAATACTTTGAATATGTGCCGCGAAAAGTATCAGGCGCACAGATAATGTAGAGCAAGAACTGACCTAGGAAACTGAATAGTGGCTGAATAGAATTTATCTAGAATGTAAGCAATACTGTATTGATGTATAGATAATTAAGCGATATATACAATGTAAAAAGAAAGATGAAGACTAGGGTATATAAACCCAACATTTTCTCAAATAAAATCAGATTCATTTTGTTTTTGAAACCAAGAACAAAGAATTTCAATCATTGATAATCTCGGCAAGAGCAAGCTGAATAAACCTAACAATTCACAAAGTTCAAGCCAATATTATCAAAAAGGGGTAACCTGACCAGAAAAAGGGCAGCGACTAAAAGTTCACCCTTAGCACAGCGATCAGCTTATTACATGGCGATCCTGCGAATTACCAATCTACAGAAACACTGACTTACACAGAGTTTTTTTTTTTGATCCTGCGTGAGTACTGGTTTATGAACACTGCCAATAAATGTCTGGATGGGGAGAATTCTCAGAAGAGGAACTAAGGCAAATCATTGAGGACATCAATATCGCCGAACGGAGAAATATAGCAGCTCTAAAGACGATTGGGGCTCAGGTGCAGCAGTCGATTATAGAATATAAACCAGTAAGGAAACACGGAAATTAGTGCTGGACCAAAGTGACAAGATGAACACGAAGGAATTGATAGAATATATGAAAATCATCCCGGTGTTCACGGGCGACCGAAAATTACTGGATAATTTCATATCAACGATCAAGCTAATAGATAGTACTTTATCGGACGGAAAGAAGATTAGTTTCTTTAACTTCGTTTACACTAATCGTATTGACACTAGGATCCAGAACAGGATCAGACAATTAGGAAGCCCCACTACTACTGAACAGGTACTGACACATTTAAAACGATTTTTAAACCAAGAAGGACAGCGAACGGTATTCTTAACCAACTGACTGGACTTACACAAGGAGACCGTACCATAACGAGGTTTAGTGAATACATCGAGACACTAGTCGCAGAGTTAACAGAACTTCAAGTATCGAATCTAGGCGAGGAACAAAGGACAACTATATCCACCATGAATTACAACATCGCCTTCAATACATTCAAAAACGGATTGAACAACAGAAGTATAGTCCAGACCTTGGATGCAAGCAGAGTGAAACGTTTCAAGAGGCAATATTACTGGCTGAGGAGGTGAGAACAAACAACGTAACTCACAAAACCAGAATAACCAAAATCAAGATAATAGAAACAGAAATTACAACGATAGACAACACCAAGACAACAAATACCCGAGCAACAATCGCAATGAGGGACGCGACAAAAGGAACAATGAGAACAATCGCGGGAACCCTAACAACAGTCGAATTAACCAATACAACAACAGAGGTCGCGACAACGGATATGGACGAAACCACAATGAAAATTATAGAAACAGAAATCAAGACAATACGAAGGAACCACTGACAATTACCGACACCCCTACACGAACTTTTGAAACAATGACAATTGACACTGTCGGACCTTTACCACCTTCAGAAGCATTCCGTTACATACTGACTACACAATGCGAATTGACTAAATTCATAATAGCATGCCCAATGGAAAACAAAGAGGCAAAGACAATCGCAAAGACTCTAGTGGAGAACGTCATATTGAGGTATGGGATATTCAATGCCCTAAAGTCAGATAGAGGAACAGAATTCATAAATGAGGTTTTAAGAGAGGTTTGCACACTTCTGAATATAGAACAAAAATTCTCAACCCCATACCACCACGAGACCCTAGGCACAGTGGAAAGGAACCATAGAGTATTGAATGAATATTTTCTATCTTTCGTAAACGACGAACATTGGCATGAATGGTTACCATACTATTCATTCGCTTATAACACGACACCACATGTAGACACAGAATATAGTCCATTTGAATTAGTATACGGACGATTAGCAATATTACCAGGGGAGGAGATAATGGCACATGGGAAAATTTATAATTACGACAATTATGCAAACGAAATGAAGGCAAGAATGAAATTTTCTCTGGAAAAGGCTAGATCATTTTTGGAGACAGTAAAATCTAGGCGACACATTCGGTCAGACCAGATTAGAAAGAGTTTAAAACTTTGTATAGGCGATTTAGTATTACTAAAGGTAGAAAATAGAAGGAAAAATATGGCACCATACTCAGGTCCATTTGAAATATTGAAGGTATTAGAACCAAACATACTTATAAGAATTAACGATAAGGAGAAATTAGTACATAAGAACAATGTCAAATTATATAAAACAAATTCAACTACAAATTAACAATATAAGCAAACATTTCATATATTTTTTTTTCTCTCTCCACGAACAATTTTATTGCACAATAATTAAGAAAACATAGCACTTAAGTAGAATATGATACCACTCTATAAAAAATACAATGACGAACAAATACAGAACCCGATCATTTTCTGAAAATCATGAAATAGCTTCACTATTGTATGATTTTTCTTAAGGGTGAGGGTGTAGTGTACTCACACATTTGTTCTTCAGTGTATTTCTGAAATAAACAAAACTCAGCTATTCTTCAGTTACCCTAATAAATACAAAGTACGGTTAATGTCGTTGACACTTGAGTTGACTGACTAAAGCGTCACTCGAATTGGATCAATCCATTTCTCGTCACACTTCACCGTTTTGGTTTCTTCCAGAGAACCGCTGACCCAAACATTTTTATGGAGCGCCGGCTCATGAGTGTAATTAGACACCGTATGGAATACTTTGAATATGTGCCGCGAAAAGTATCAGGCGCACAGATAATGTAGAGCAAGAACTGACCTAGGAAACTGAATAGTGGCTGAATAGAATTTATCTAGAATGTAAGCAATACTGTATTGATGTATAGATAATTAAGCGATATATACAATGTAAAAAGAAAGATGAAGACTAGGGTATATAAACCCAACATTTTCTCAAATAAAATCAGATTCATTTTGTTTTTGAAACCAAGAACAAAGAATTTCAATCATTGATAACCTCGGCAAGAGCCAAGCTGAATAAACCTAACAATTCACAAAGTTCAAGCCAATATTATCAAAAAGGGGTAACCTGACCAGAAAAAGGGCAGCGACTAAAAAGTTCACCCTTAGCACAGCGATCAGCTTATTACAACCACATTATTTACCATATTCGTTAAATTTGACTAAAGATGAATTTATAGTAACTGTATAACTTATTTGAACTACATAAAATTGCTCCCGTGAAACACCTGGGATTAGTAACCGAAGCGATGAATATATGCAGGGAGTGGTGTAGGATGTTATATAGTCGGCCCCGCCCGACTAACGTTGGCGTGTAGTTTAAACGTGAATAGCTTTATTTACAACTTTGGTGTGTTTGGTGACCCCCGTTGAAATTTTTGAAAGGACTTTTTGTATTTCGCGAAAAACGGATCGAATTGACCCATAAAGAGAGGAGCTGGAGGATAAAGGTCATCAAAAAAAAATATCCCCATAAAATTTCACAATATATTTATGATATTAACTTACAAAATTTTTTATTTAGTATGATCCCATCGACTTAAATATGAAAACTTTGACCCACTGTAAAATGAAAATCAGACAAGCTGGACTATAAGTTTGTCTATTGTCTATCTATTGTCGCTGTTCCTGTTGGACAGCGCTATTATTACATATTTTCAATGGGAAAACCCGTTTGAGGACTATACATTTTTGTCGATTTTGATCTTGTTTTAATATTCATGATAGGCCCCTTTCTTTTTGTATATTTCCTAATCATAGGCTGGTATGACCTGACCCAATTTGTAAAATCGAAAAGACTATTTATATTGGGTCTATCTATATCCAAACTTAGAATGAAGTGACCCACTTTCTCAATAGGTTCCCCCAGTTCAATTATAACTTGTTATGCTCAATTTTAAGTTCGGTGAAAATACGTGGTTTCTGGAGCGGAAAAAGTTAAGCCGGAAGTTAAATTTGTATGGGATCTGACCCATTTTTACCATGGGAGTTTCTAGTTGAAATATAAGATATTTTGCAAGATTTGAAGAAGTTCTGTTAAAATATGTGGATCCTAGTGTAGAAAAACTCAAATCGGGAACGAAATTTTAATGGGAGCTGTTTATAAATCTGAACCGATCTGACCTATTTTTACCATAGGTGTTCCTAGTTAAAATATAAGATGTTTTGCCAAATCTGAAGTCATTCTGATAAAATATGTGGTTTCTGGAGCAGAAAAAGTCAAATCGGGAGCGAAATTTGTATGGGAGCTATACAAAAGTCTGAGCCGATCTGACCTATTTTCACTACAGGTGTTCCTGCAAGATTTGAAAGTGTTTTGCAAGATTTGAAGAAGATCTGTTAAAATATGTGATTTCTGGAGCAGAAAAAATCAAATCGGGAGTGAAATTCGTATGGGGGCTATATCTAAATCTGAACCGATTTTCTTCAAATTAAATAGCGTTCGTCCTTGTCCTGAAAAACTTCGTTGCGCAATGGTTCGTTTGGTTCTGGCTACAATTGCGACCTGTAACGTGATTACAAGAATAGATGGACAGGCGGACGGACGGACAGGACATTGCTAAATGGATTCAAAAAGTGATTCTAAGTCGATCGGTATAATTAACAATGGGTCTATCACGCTTCCTTTTGGGTGTTACAAACAAATGCACAAAGACATAATACTCTCGTGGAGTGTATAAATATTAACATTTATTTTTGTGACAAAATATTTTCTTTTATTTTTGATTTCTTACACTTGTGTTCTGAACACTGTATTTTTGCTTGTATTATTTTGGTCAATAGCTCAATTACCCCTGTAGAGCCACTTCTTGATTGTCTTTGTATAGAGAGTGGTGCGAGTATCATTTAGTCGGCCCCGCCCGAGTCTTCCCATATTTCTTTTTTGTTGGATTAAAACCTAAAACAATTTTTTTTTTCAAATATTTTTTTTCATTTAGTTACTCTAACGATATAAGAAATAAAGGGTGATTTTTTAAGAGCTTGATAACTTTTTTTTTAAAAAAAAACGCATAAAATTTGCAAAATCTCATCGGTTCTTTATTTGAAACCTTAGATTGGTCCATGACATTTACTTTTTGAAGATAATTTCATTTAAATGTTGACCGCGGCTGCGTCTTAGGTGGTCCATTCGGAAAGTCCAATTTTGGGCAACTTTTTCGAGCATTTCGGCCGGAATAGCCCGAATTTCTTCGGAAATGTTGTCTTCCAAAGCTGGAATAGTTGCTGGCTTATTTCTGTAGACTTTTGACGTAGCCCCACAAAAAATAGTCTAAAGGCGTCAAATCGCATGATCTTGGTGGCCAACTTACCGGTCCATTTCTTGAGATGAATTGTTCTCCGAAGTTTTCCCTCAAAATGGCCATAGAATCGCGAGCTGTGTGGCATGTAGCGCCATCTTGTTGAAACCACATGTCAACCAAGTTCAGTTCTTCCATTTTTGGCAACAAAAAGTTTGTTAGCATCGAACGATAGCGATCGCCATTCACCGTAACGTTGCGTCCAACAGCATCTTTGAAAAAATACGGTCCAATGATTCCACCAGCGTACAAACCACACCAAACAGTGCATTTTTCGGGATGCATGGGCAGTTCTTGAACGGCTTCTGGTTGCTCTTCACTCCAAATGAGGCAATTTTGTTTATTTACGTAGCCATTCAACCAGAAATGAGCCTCATCGCTGAACAAAATTTGTCGATAAAAAATTTCGAACCGAACACTGATTTTGGTAATAAAATTCAATGATTTGCAAGCGTTGCTCGTTAGTAAGTCTATTCATGATGAAATGTCAAAGCATACTGAGCATCTTTCTCTTTGACACCATGTCTGAAATCCCACGTGATCTGTCAAATACTAATGCATGAAAATCCTAACCTCAAAAAAATCACTCTTTATTAGAGCTCAATTTAAAAATATTTAAAATTTGCCCAGGAAGATAAGTAGCAAAAACATAGTTAAATTCTTTCGCAACGAATCACGCGTAATTTACAACTTGAATGGCGTTCCCGAATTATTACTATCAAATCAGGATGTCAACGATTTACGAGCGAAAAGGGCATTCTGCGGAGGGAGGAGGAAAATAACTTCGCACGTTGCACCCACACACACTTCAGTGCAACCATGTGCCAAATTAAATGATGTTGTCCACGGAGCATTACATTTTAAAACAATTCCGACATCATTGAATGGTCATTGCAACGCGTGCACAGATTTCGAGACCACATCACACCACAAACATCCACGGAATAACAATGATAACATTTGTCCACTTAGGACTTGCAGGGGCAGAAACGAAAAACGACAACAGCAACAAAAAATAGAAATCGAACGTGATGTAATTGTTGGAAATCATGTCAAATCATCGAATGTACAGCACGACAGGGCACGGCACGACACACACGCGTCCACTTCACCCAATTTTCTAAACAAAATGTCTAATGATTTACTTCGGCGTGTTTAGAGGGAGATAGCGACAGATAGACAGACACAGAGACAGACGCAGTGAATGTAATTGAATATAATTCAACTGAGCAGCTCTTCTGGGGATATCCTCGAAGCATCGGCATCGGCAGCCGCATTCGCATCCGCGTCATTCAACTTTAAATGCATTGACACAGTATCTCCTTTCTTTGTGTTGCGTGGCTGTTGTTTGGCTTAGTCCTTTGCTGCTCCATGCTCACGATGTTGTTGTTGCTGCTGTTGTTGTGCGAATTTGAAAATCAATTAACATCAATCAAACAAAGCAAATACGGGAAAGTAAATTAAAAACATCCCCGGACGACGACGATATGGTGACAAACGCATGTTTGCCAAGCGAATGCACCGGACGAGGGTGTTATGATGAGTGCGGAGACAGACGATTACTTGACAAACGATGGCTAAATATTTCAGTTACAGCCATCAATCAATCTTATATGAGCGATATGTACTTCAGAAATCTCTCTGATTGACACTTATGTAGTAACTTTTTGAATTGTTTTGCTCTTCGATATCCTCCGATCCTTATGATTGATTGTTTATTAATTATGGTCGACACCACTCTGTGGTATAGGGTATTTTAGATGTTCACATTTACAGATACATGCGTTGAAGTTCTACGTTGTTTTTTCATCAATCAGTAGATATATTCATGATATTCATTCAAAATGTAACACAATATTTTTTCCGATTTTTTTATTTTTATGAGATTTTAGTGAAAACAAAAAATTAAAATATTTTTTTAATATTTGGAAGCGTTTTGAACCACTATCACTTCATGAAAGGATATTAAAAAAGTGACCTTCACTCCTACTTTCAGTTTAATGTATAATCGGAGATGATCGAAATTATACTTCCAACAAAATAGTAGAAATGTTCCTTCGACGAAAATTAAAATTTTTGTAAAAAAATAATATAAAGGGTGATTTTTTTAGCTATTATCCTTTTGGCAACACTGGTTTAAACAGCTGACGCACGTTTCGTGTTTTTTTTTCGCTGTCAAACATCTTCAGTTTGGTCTATAATTTAACCATGAATCGTCTTACAAACGAACAACGCTTGCAAATTATTGAATTGTATTATCAAAATGCGTGCTCTGTTAAGAAAGTTCAAGAAAGACGAAGATCCAATTTTTTACCGAAAAATTGTGTTCAGCGACAAAGCTCATTTTTGGCTCAATGGGTACGTAAATAGGCAGAATTATCGATTCTGGAGTGAATATCAGCCAGAAGCATTGCAAGAGCTACCAATGCATCCAGAAAAAGTCACAGTTTGGTGCGGTTTATGGGCTGGTGACATCATTGTACCGTACTTCTTCAAAGATGATGCGAATCGTAACGTAACTGTGAATGGGGAGCGCTACCGTGAGATGATATCCAACTTTTTTTTTGTCCAAAATGCAAGAGCTTGACTTGCATGACATGTTGTTTCAACAAGACGGTGCCACATGCCACACAGCACGCGCAACAATGGACTTATTGAGAGGCGAGTTCGGTGAACATTTTATTTCACGTTCGGGACCTGTCAATTGGCCGCCTAGATCGTGCGATTTAACGCCTTTAGACTATTTTTTGTGGGGCTATGTTAAAGCTCATATCTATACAGACAAGCGCGCTTCAATTGACGCATTGGAAGACAACATTGAAGCATTTATTCGTGAGATACCGGCCGAAATGTTGGAAAGAGTATGCCAAAATTGGACTAAGCGGATGGACCATTTGAGGCGCAGTCAAGGTCAACATTTGCTTGAAATAATCTTGAAACATTAAATTATATGGACCGTACTATCGATTCAAATAAAGATTTATTTTATTTTTCTGAATTTTATGTGTTTTTTTTTTTTGAAAAACTATAGCTTTTAAAAAATCACCCTTTATAAAAATGAATATAAATGTCACCATGCCACTTGTAAAAAAAATTAGCATTCTATTAAATATATATGCAAAATGGTCTTGAATACACTTGTCCGTACTTTCTAATTACTATGGAAAAGTGGGTAATTTTTAGTGTAAATTTAAAAACATTGCTGATATATACGTGTTGAGTCTGTAACAAATGGTTTAGACAATTATTTAATACTACATTCATTTACATGTACATTAGGCTGGATCGCGGTCCATACAAATGGAAAAAACAATTTTCAGTCACCACACGAAAATAAAGTTTGCATTGTTTAATGATGGTTTGCAATCTAATGCGATCCTAGATCATGCCGTCTGTGAGCTAAGGGCACTAGTAATCATGTTTTTTCGTTTAATTTTCCTTGGGTTGCATTTTTTCTGAATTAAGAGACCCTTGAAAGCACAATATAAATTTTGATTTTTTGTCTTAGAGTAACTTATTGGTCGTATTATTGAACATTTATAGTATTTTTTTTTTTTGTTAAAAAGAGTTTGAACATTTTGGCTCTGAACAACCATCTCCTGTATTAAATTATTTCACAAAAATTTTTCATCGTATCATCCGATATTCATCATTTAGGCATCATTCGAAAGGTATTGATTCCTTCTATTTAATTTTCACCACCATTTACAAAATGTTTCCAAGCAATATGAATTTTTAACTGTCACTCACAAAAACCACAAAAAATCAATTTAAACGTCCAATAATACGACCAATCAAACAAGTCAAGTATAAAAAAGTTATATTATTTTATTATTAATGTAATTATATTAATATATTAATTATATATAATTCAGGAAAAAAATAGACAAAAAAAGCACCAAGTAAAACAAGTAAAAAGGCTAAAGTCTAAAGGGACCGTCTATTCAATTGGTTGATTCCATTGGAACGGGTGAGACACTTTTGTTTAAATATCTCCCACATATTCATTGACTGAGATTTTTACTTTATTGCCAATTAAAAACGTCAGGTTAATCGGAATATTATCGCAAATATAGATATGTCTTAGCGTTTTAAATATTGGAGATATACAACAAACTAGAGCGTAACGGGTGTGACCTTATCTTTGAAGAAAATCTTGAGATTTTACTTATTTTCTTGAATTCTGTAATGTTCTTCCATTACATGACTTTATTAATTTTTGCTAATCAAAAGAGTAGTTCGTTCATACACCTTCTTCTAAAGTATACATTACCGACATCTCTTTATGAATACAGCAAATATAAGATATTTAAATTGTAGCGTGTGTGACATTTTGACAGAAATTCGGTTACGACACACGTATATATCTGGAAAAGAAACTGATCAGACCTATTGTTGTCATAATTTCTTAGAAATATAATCAAAAATATGTATTGTTTTAAACTATAAATTAATTTTGAAATTTTGTGCGAAAAAGGGTCACTTTACGTGGAATCACGCAATTGTAATGGGATAGAAAGTGGAGGGTATCATTCCACTTTCCAGCCCATTACAATTGAATTCGGGGGCAAAAGTGATATCGGGAACGATATTTTGTATGGCTGCTATATATGTCTCTAGAGCGGAAAAAGTCAAATCGAGTGCGACATTTTTATGGGAGCTATATCTAAAATGAAAATCGGTTCAAATATCTGGTTTCTATAGGGGTAAAGTCAAATCGGAAGCGACATTTGTATGGGGACTATATCTAAATCTGAACCGATTTGCTTCAAGTTAAACAGGGTTCGTCCTTGGCAACACAACTCACTTGCGCCAATTTTTGTTAGGATCGGACTATAATTGCGATCTGTACTTTGATTAATTTGGACATAGCTAAATCGACTGAGCATGTGATTCTAAGCCGATCTGTATAATAAACGATAAGTCAAACACGTTTCCTTTTGGGTGTTGCAAACAAATGCACAAAGACATAATACCCAGTGGAGGATAGTATTTAATACAATATTATTTAAATAGCCGATTTGAAAAAAATAAACAAAATTATCTCAAAACACCCAACAAATTATAGGCTATTACTATATTGAGTGAACGATATAATAATGTATATAAAACAATTCGAAGCGTACAAACAATAGTGTGTTAGGTCGACTTAGCATGTTTTTAAGATTTCTCAAATTTTGGTAATGATCGGTGGATTCAGTCAAAATGCATGCTTTATAAAATAAACTTTGACTTAGCACTACTACTGCTAAATTTTCAATTAAAAGTAAGAGAATGATGATATTTTATGAACCTTACGCTAAAAATATAGTTAATCGGAAATAATAGAGCGTATTTATGTTCGAGGTGCTCCTGCTTTAATAGTTCCATTTAAATGAGTTGGTAAAGGAAAACATTTTCCATTAATCGGACTGTTGCCATGGCAGTAGTAGTTGCCTTTTACTGACAACAGATTGCAGATGATTGTTAAGATGATCACGAATATAATTATCAAGTCTTAGATATAAACAGTAATTACAAACAAGTATTAGAACACACACGTAAACTAATAAAAATGTTTAAAATGAGTCCCACTGTAGATGAGATAGAATTCAATGGTTCCAATGATTGATTTAAAAAAATATATTTAAAAAAAAGTTTAATAGAGATTGATATGGGTGGGCAATGGATCGAAAGTTATTCTAATATTTTAAAAAATAAATTACATATTTTGAAGCAGAGAAACTTGATTACAGAAACTTAAGTCTTCGGGATATAAACGTACTCGCCTCTACCATGGAGTACCATGCCACAGTAATACCGGCAGATTACACAGTGCTACAAAAAAGAATGAAATAGAAAACTCTGGGAAGTGATATTATTTTAGAACAAGAAACTGTATTTGCAAATTTCCAGACACCCTAAAATCTTTAGTTAGTTAAAAATCGATTTTTCGTACCCTTGCACACTTATAAGCCTCTTACCGAATCTGTATGAATCTTTGAATATGACACAAATTTAATTTTTTTATATTTTTATTTTAGCTTAATTTAGTCTTTACAATAATGAGAAAAATTCACAGTTTGGCGACCATTGCTTCAGAATTTAAAATGGTTTTTCAAAATGATTTTTTTGTTTAAGCAAGACAATCTTGTACTTTTTACAATATTCACACCTGCGGCTTTTGGAAAAATAAATGAAGGGAGAAAAGTAAAGCTGGGTATTGCTAGCCCCATATACTTACAATCTAAAAAATATTAAAAAATCGCTAATTGATTTTTTGTAGAGGACCAAAATAGTCTACAGGGTAAGTCAATTGCTAGATATGAAAGGTTGGAGTGAATTTCGAAAGGCTTCGGTGCGCTGAATCCGAATATGACATCAAAATTTGCGTTTTTGAGATATAATTACCAAATTTTTAAATAATCTAGGTCTTTGATCATATTTGTGGTTACATTGGGCGACACTGCTCATAAATTACTGCCTCAGAAATTTTTCCTGTCAACTTAAAGAACAATTATTTGCCTTCACAATTTTTTATAAATAAATAAATGAGTTCATTCCATTGCCGAGATATTATCGTTTAAAGCATTAGAAACATATGAGTCATTCCATGCCAAACCGGACAGTAAAACTTCCATATGACTCCGATTTTGCTGAAAATCTAACGAAAGATTCTCCCCTTAAAAATATTTCATATGTATCTTAAGAAAAAAATCGTTAAATTTTCACAAAATTTTCAGTTTTCACAAAATTTAAAATCCTGCTGGCAAGTTTATAATCGAATCTTTTTATTTCGCAATTGGTTTAACTGATTTTAAAATTATACACCTTTTTTGAAAGGTCTTCAAGTACTTCAATCCTGCAATATTCAATAATTTTGGTCTCGATTTTGAAAAAAGACTACATCAATATTTTTCCCTCAAAATACACTCAAATCATGCTAGATATGTTTTTAGTGTCCTCTGAAAAATTTATACCGGAGATTCAATGGGTTTTATTTAAAGAAAATGTTCAACATAACCTTATAAACAAACTATATAATAGAAATAAATAAAGCAACATATTTAAAGCTGGCATAAAAATACAGAAAATTCAATTCTTTCCTCTATATACAATATCATGTTCACTGTCTTCCATATCCCACTTCTGAATGCAACGCATCAATTTAGGTGACATTACCGCGACCTGCCTTCGTTCATCCGCAATTCCTCTGCCTTCGCCAAATCCCGTGTAAATCGTGTTACTTGTTTTAAATGCCATTTGGTTTATTTAGCATTCAATTGATGTTGTTAATTTCAATTGATGTCCTGTGGAGCAGCACAAAAAAGTAGGAAAAAACAACCTTTGTACGGAACACGTTTGCACTGGCCATCCATGTTGAGTGGATTTTTGTTGGTCATTGGAAAAAATGTCTCTATTTCGAGAGGCAGGCAGGCAGTACGACCAACACCGCCATGCAGATATTTATGGGGCAAAAGTGTTGATAATGAGTTCCACATACCACTCGCCGGCTGCTCGCCAATACTTGGCAGGGACTAGAGATGTCGAGGTAGTCGGCACTGGTCTGGGATGGCCTGATGGCTGGTTGGTTTTCGGTCGTTTGGAATTTAAAACATTGTTAAAAATGTACAAAACATGTCCATTTGAAGTGTATTTGCATTTAACGCTAAAATGCATTTTCAAGTGGCACCGAACATGACAGTTGCATTAATTTTCGCAGCCAGCCGACAACCGACTTGGCCAAACCAACCGCACGCATATGGCAGTGCGCGAACCAAATAAACAGTAAAAACGGATCAAACACAACTTTGCATATGTGCGAAGCGAGTCCAGGGGCGGCAGCAGCCTGATTTACCTTTTTACCCTTCCCAGTACTCTCAAGTCCTTTCCCGTGGCAAAGGGGTGCTCTGGGTAACCACGTTTTACATGATTGTTTTTGTTACAAAACATTTTGTTTGTGTAAAATCATCAATAGTCTGTCTGTCTGTCTCTCCGTCTGTCCTTCAGCTCGTCTGTGCTTGCTGCATTTCCACTTCGTGCTGGCGGAATGGTCTGTGTTGTGCTGCTGCTCGAGTGTGCTGGAGTGCGTGCTGTGATGTCCTGGCGAGATGGGTGGCAAGAGAGGAAGAGGGCACACACGATGCAATCATTTTGTGACAATTGTGGTAGACATTGTGTCAATTGTTAACTTTAGTTTTATTTGCCATTCCATGCGATATTTATTCAGGAGATACATCAAATAAACAACAACAACATCATCATCATCGCCATCGCCATCGACATGGACATCGTCAACAACAACAACAAGAACAATTAAATCAATAGCAGCAAATCAAATAAATAGAAATGACAACCATCAGCCATTAAATCGTTTGGGGTTAAATTTTTAAAATGTTCTACTAAAAAGCCGGAAATGATTTTAAAGTGCTCGTTTCGTTGCAGCAGCAAATGAAGAAACTGCTGGAAATTTAAGAGTCTAGGAAAATGAGTTTGATTTAGTTGATGAAACCCATGGATTTGAAAGTTAGATTTGCTGAACTAATCTTTTTGGAACGATTCTAATGAAGACTATTAAGCTTAAGACAAATTTGGAAAGCGGTCTTCAGCCCACTTTTCCAGAGGCAAGAGCTATATATAACAACATGTCTCAGGAAATTGTTACCTATTTAGAAAATTTCAACATTAGGCCAATTATCCTTTTCCTGACGACAGGTTATTATCTATACAAAGATAGATGCTATAAAACATGTGGAGATGCAGCTGAAATATTTCCAAAACGGCGACCTTCTCTGTCAAAATTGTGTTTTCTGAGGAACAAATCGTCACAGTATCCTTATGTTGCTTACTTGCTGTAATTTTTAATACGTTTCTTATATTAAAAGTCAAGAAGTTTCCCCATTTTCTAATATAGAATATCGATCTTAGGCTAGTTACATATACAAAAGAAGAAGATTGTCTTTCTGCTATCTCAGCACAGAGAATCTGAACGGAAAATGATTAATTGACGAAATTTCACAAATATGTTCCAGATAATTTGCAATCCTACTGGGTGTGAGGCCAACTGGACAACCCTTCCTATGTAGGTAACTTCGACCATGTCAAATTTTGAAAAGTGTAATTATGTTGTTAAAGTGTAGATTTTGAAAAATCCTATATATATTTCGTACCTACAGGGTCAGAGGAAAATACTTGTCCTTTAAAATTTCAAATTTCGAAAAATCCCTAATTTTGCGCTTCTATGCATTTGGAGATTTGCAGTGAGTCATAGTGAAAATCATACACTTGTAATATTTAACATCAAAGATGGTTATAAGAGTAAGTAGTTAATTTTTTTATTCACTAATTAACTTACGTTCTCTTAGATTATAAAATATGAATATAAACAATAAAATGTATTTGTTTTAACTATGCAAAAATATAATACTATAATAGCCAATATTTAAAGATCGCAATGAAAATCATGCATTTTAATTGTTAAATACACATAACATTAAACAAGCTTAGATGGACAGCAGACGGACGGACGGGCAGACATACATCGTTAAATCGACTCAGCTGGTGATTCTAAGCCGATCGGTATACTGAAAGGTGGGTCTAGCTCGATTATTTCTTGATGTTACAAACATTTGGCGCGAAACTAACTTATAACAAAGTGGTGTAGGGTATAAAAAATATTGCACCAAAGAACAAACCACAAACGCTGAGCGGAAGATTGCAATTACCTAACACGAATCTGTAAGAAGTTATAGAGATATTGCCAAATTATTACATCGGAGTCATGCTAATATTAAAGCATAATTCAACGCCATAAAAATGTTGAAGGAAGTATATAATAATGTTGATGAGCGATGGATTGTTCGAAAAGTAAAGGCAGCTCCAAAAACAGTGCACCAAAACTGGCAACTAAAGTCGACAACTTTTTGGGAAAGAAAGCTAACGCAGACACAGTTCGCCGAATACTCCGAAAAAATGGATTGAATGGACGAGTTGCCCGTAAGGTGCCACACTTATCAAAGACAAATATAGCGCTTCGAAAAACACTTGCAAAAGACTGCGAAAGCAAAGATTTCGACTTTTGGAAGCATGGTTTGTTCACAAAAGAAAGAAAATTTAATATAATTAGGCCTAACGGTCCCGTTAATGCTTGGTTTGTGGGCATGTCTGCCTTTAGAGTTGGCAATCTTCATTTTATCGAAATGAATATGGACAAATAGACACATAGTAAGAGAATTGTCAAGGGTCAATAAAAAACCACCCCAATCATAAGATTTGAATGTCATTGAAAATGTGGCATACTTTAGAAGAAACACAACATAATGATGGCCAAATATTGAATATTATTTTATTTTATTTTTATACCCTCCACCTCCAGGATGGGGGTATACTAACTTTGTCATTCCGTTTGTAAGACCTTGAAATATCGACCTGAGACCCTATAAAGTATATGTATTCTTGATCGTCATAAAATTCTAAGACGAGTTAGCCCGCCCGTCCGTCTGTTGAAAGCACGCTAGCGTCTAAACGAAAGCAGCTAGGAGGTCCAAACTACGTCTTATAGTCGTAGATCGGTTGGGATTGAAACTGGGCGAAATCGGCCCAAAGGAAACATTTTTCCCTCACAAGGACTGAAAAAACCCATAATAACCCCTAATATTTTAGAGTATTTAAGCATATTTTTATACCCTCCACCTCCAGGATGGGGGTATATTCACTTTGTCATTCCGTTTGTAACACCTTAACAAATTCATCGGAGACCCTATAAAGTATATATATTCTGGGTCGTGGTAAAATTCTAAGACGATATAGCCATGTCCGTCTGTCTGTCTGTTGAAAGCACGATAGCGGCCAAATGAAAAGAGCTAGGAGGTTCAAATGTTTCCCAGATGTTTCTTATGGTTGCAGATAGGTTGGGATTGAAAGTGGGCGAAATCGACCCAGAGGGAAAAATTTTTCCCTCACAAGGACTGAAAATACCCCTAACATTTAGAGTATTTCAGCATGTTTTTAGAACATATTAGCTTGTATTTACTTGATATTTGGTAAGTGCATTCCTCTTATTGCAAAAACGTGCACCATAAAGTGATTCTTATTCGTAGGGGACGAAATGGGACAAAAAGGGATAAAAATGGTACATATTAAACGATAACAGATAGAAACACGAAATTTGGTGTGTACATTCATCTAATTGAGTAGATACATAATGTAAAAGTATCATTTCCAAAATCGTACTTTTAAGGGGTAAAATGGGAATAGAGGGATAAAAATTGTACCAACCAAACGGCTGCATCTAGAATAATGAAACTCGGTGTATACATTCCTCAAATTGCGTAGACACGTAAAATAAACGGATTTTTGGAAATTCATACTTTTTGGGGTTAAAATGGAAAAAGGAGATAAAAATAGTACCAACCAAATGACCGCAGCTGAAGTCATGAAATTCCGAGTAGACACGAAAAATAAAAGATTGTTTCCAAATTCATACTTTTAAGGGATACAATGGGTACAGAGGGATAGAAATAGTACCAACTAAACGACTACAGCTAGAATGATGAAATTCGGTGTGTACATCCCTCTAATTGCGTAGACACGTAAAATAAAGATATTTTAGAAAGTCGTACTCTTAAGAGGGTTAAATAGGGAAAAAGTGATACAAAATGGTACCAACCAAATGGCCGCAGCTAGAATCATGGAATTCGATGTATACATTCCATTGACTGCATAGACAAGCAAAATAAAAAGATTTTTCCAAATTCGTACATATACGGCAAAAATTGGTTGAATCATGAAGTTAGATTATTTTGCACTAGATAATGGATTTTCAAAATTTGTACTTTTGGAATTAAAATGGAATGAAAATACAAACAACTGTAGCACCCACTATCTATCAATATTTATGGTATTTAACCTTTTTTGAAGTTATAAATATAAGAATATTTATTTTTTGATTTGACTTGAAGTATTATCGCGATATATTATATAGTATAAACGTATTGGTAGGTAGCCTTGCCTTATAAGCGTGCTTTGAAATAATAAAATATTATATTTATTTATAAAAGTATATTTTCAATATTTGTATTTGTTTTGGTTTGCCTATATTAAAAAAATTATTTTTTCCTGTAATATTGCTGCACTTCTACGAAAATCAACAGCATCTATGGAATGTAATCCATGGTGGAGTGTATATAAAGTTCAGCCCGGCCGATATATTGTTTTTCGTCGTCATTAGAGGTCACAACCAACAATTTTTATACCCTCCACCTCCAGGATGGGGGTATATTCACTTTGTCATTCCGTTTGTAACACATTGAAATATTCCACGGAGACCCCATAAAGTGTATATATTCTGTATCCTGGTAAAATTCTAAGACGATTTAGCCATGTTCGTCTGTCTGTCTGTTGAAAGCACGATAGAGGCCGAAAGAAATGAGCTAGGAGGTTCAAATTTTCCCTAAATATGTCTTATGGTTGCAAATCGGTTGGGATTGAATCCGGGCAAAATCGGCCCTAACAAGGACTGAAAATACCCCTAATATTTAGACTATTTAATCAATTTTTTGAAAATTTTCAATTTTATACACTTGAAATTTGTTTCCTACCTTCCTCCAGTAACGTGTAGTGACAAGAAAGTACAAAAAAGATTTAGTGGATTAAATGGTACAAAAGGGATAAAAAATAGTACATTTGATACGACAACAGCTAGAAACATGAAATTCTATAATTACGTAGACAAGTAAAATATAAAGATTTTTTGAAATTTGTGCTTTTAAGGGATACAATTGGTAAAGGGGGATACAAATGGTACCAACCAAACCGCTGAAGATAAAATCATGAAATTCTGTGTATGCATTTATCTGACTGTGTAGACGTGAAACATAAATGATTTGTTCGAAAATTGTACTTTTTGGCGGAAAATGAGGCGAAAGGGATAAAAATGGTACCAAATAAAAACGGGATAAAATTGGTAGCTAGAATAATGAAATTCAGTGGTTACACTCGTCTGTCTTCGTAGACACGCACAATATGAATATATCTCCCAAATCGTACTTTAAGGTCAACATTTAAACTTACTTCACTTCTTTGTAAAGTCGACAGGCGGTAATCCACCGGTAATTCTATGGAATGCACTCCGTGGTGGAGGGTATATAAGATTCGGCCAGGCCGAACTTAACGCCTTTTTACTTGTTATTCCATAAAACGTACATTTTCATTTCTAGACAATTCTAATTACTTAATGATCTTAGGAAAATTCCCTTGTAGAATACTTGAGTTCTTGAATTCGTGTTGGCTTTTTAGAATGTCCTTGTTTGATTTCCTTCCTCCAAAAGTTCCAAACAATATTTCCTTTATTGCAAAATATCCTTACACATATTTTTGCAGTGCCCAAATTGTCCTTTGACCTTATTTAAATGAAAAAAAACTGGCAGAATCTCTGACATTGTTGGCATATTTGAAAGTTTACACGTTTTGCAATTTTTATGGTCAGGGTTCATGTCTGGAATTTGAAAATATATAACTTTGTTTTGTGCAAATCCTTCGTAAGGCAATACAAGTAAATCAAAACATGTTGCAACATGTTTCTGCCCGACTTACATGCAAGTCATTGTTAGAATAGAATTGAAGGGACCCCTTTCTTTGACTTTGTAGTCTGGAACATCATCAGGGAGGATTGTCGTTCATTATATGTTATGGGCTTAACACAAATAATGTGTCAATGTACGCAATGTCAATGTTGTTGGCAGAGTGCCTGCAAGAATGTTTATACGCGTGTGTACATCTAAATGTATCCTGTTGTCCTTTACATATGTCCTGGCAACATTTTGTTTAGCTTCGAGTTGTATGCTAAGGATCTAAGCACAATATGAGGGAGCTGCAGTTGAGTCTATGGGTGTTTTGTGCATTTTTTTGGCAAATATAAATTTCCAAATTTATTAGAGGAAGTTACAGTCAACAATGTCAGCAGACTACTTTAACCTAATTTTTGGATCAGAGGAAAGTGTATGTCCACTGGAAAGTCTAACAAAGAGTATTACTTAAGGGAGGAATTGGCTAAGTTATGGATTGTTTTGTCTTCTATGGAAATTTTGGAAGAATACATACCGAGAGGTAATCGTCCTTACGATATATTTAGTAGAAGACGTCAGTGTGGGCTACTGCCTTATTGTTGGACTTTTATTTTGAGTAACATTTTGAGAATTATCAAACAACATTACAAGCCTGCTGGAATGGTGACTATATCACAGTATCGGCCTATGTGCACAGCAGGTGTTCCTAGTTAAAGTATAGAATTGTGTGAAATATTTGTCGTGATCAAATTTTCCAGATAATAAAGAATTTTCGTCTGAAGTCCAAAAGAGAAAATATTATTTTATTATTGTCACCTAGATTTTCAAATATATTCTATTTCCCAAATTTCAATATTTGAATCTCAAATTAATGCTTGTTGTCTGGCCAACAAGAGAAAAAAATGTTGGCCATTGGAAACCAATACCCAATCACTGTTCTTAAGTTTTGACCCACCCTTTGCCCTTGAAGTCTCTCGACTTTTGCTGATTGGTCTTATTCGATTTATTCGAATTTAATTTTGACTGGATAACTCATCGTTTGACATCACTTTGTGGTTTCAAACACTTTTGGCTCGCGAACAAAAATTCCTTGTCCTGCTGCGCGCATTTGCCCTCATGGCCTCCTCATCTATCTTGCGAATGCTTTTAATTAATTTCCACTTATCATTCTATAGCCGACAATTGCTGTAACCACAACATCCTCTGCGTTTTCGTTTTTTTGTTGCTGGTTTGGTCTTCTAATAAGTGATGCTTGTTGTGCGAAAGAAAGCCAAATTGTCGACAGTTTCAGTGTTTCACAATGAAATGTTCCAAGACCGCAGACGGCAACGCGGAGTATCCTCTTTGAGAGATGGAGGGAGAGAGAGAATGTTGCGAAGCGTTTGGGGGCGAAAAAGGAACACAAAATCTCATAAAAACTAAATTGGCGGTTTTGTTGATAATGTGGTTGAGTTAAAAGTTAATACTTTTACGAGACGACATGGTGGGATATCAAGGATATCTGCAAATTATTTAAGGAATTTGCAAGAGGCATATAGAGTCCTTCGTAGTTAGATGGGCTGTGTTATAAGGCTAATGGGAGAGACGATAGAAATAGATGTTAAGAAGATTCTGGATTTTTCCAAATTTATATAAAATTCATTTTAATTAAATTTATTTTCGATAATGTGGAGTCTTCATACCGAAAATTTGATATCTAAATTTTTTATAAAAACTATAATTTCAGTAAAACCACAACTCTTTGAGTTTTTTATTTTTCCTGTTTATTTTATTTATAAATTAAATTATTTTTGATAGTGCGGAGACTTCCTACCGAAAATTTTATATCTAAAAATTTTCTAAAAATAAAACAACTCTTACAAGTCCCTTTGGAATTGTGTGTATTTATTTATTCTTTTTTGTTTTATTTCTCTAACAATTGTCCTTTAACCCATTTTTAACATCATTTCCCAATCGAAAGTCTTTAAGTTGTCTTCGTCTGAACTAATAATTTTCTTCCGACTGACATTTCATTTTATTTGCGAAATTTTTGCTGTTGTCGTTGCGGCTGCTTTCCTTTCCTGTGCTTTATTTGACTTTGGATGTTTACTGCCAGTCTGCCCGTACGACAGCATCTATGTTGTATTTTTGTTGACTTTTAACTGAGGTTTTGTTTTAATTTCGTACGAAAAGCTATGCGGTTTTCTTCAACGTCTCATCGTTGTTGAGTCAACAGAAAATTTTCAACAGTTTTAAATTTTATTGGGGAATATATATAAAAAAGGATATTAAATTGAAGGAGTAGTTACTCGTATATCAAAATCAGAATAGAGGACAACTGACTAGACCGGCAAAAAGGAGAGAAGACTATTGGAGAAATAAATAATAGTTTTTATGATGGATGGAAAATACAGGAGCGTATAAAATTCCTTTTTGGAGGAGATGCACAAAGGAATTGTCCAAGAAGGCTGAGATATTGAGCGATAAATGAACGATTTACTGGTGAACATATGAACTCGATGAAATATATATCATTTTTTTAAATAAATCCAATCGTAAAAATACATGAAAAGTCGTTAATCTTATATACCCTCCACCATGGAGTAGCAGCAGATTAGAGGCTTGAAACTTGATATGAAAGACATGGAAAAAGAAATAAATTATTTTCGGGGAAAATGGACGAGCCACGCCCCTTTATAAAAAACGTTATATCGAACAAAGTACTTGCTGGAGCTCAATAATATTAAACACATTTAATTGTATTGCCCCTAGGAACATCCCCGCCGAATTTAAAATATATACAGTCACGACCACCCAAAATTTGTCCGCATAAGGGAGGTGCATTAATAAATATATTTTATGTCCTTGTCCACATATGAAAGTGTCTACTTAAAGGAGTTTCATTATAATGAAAATTTTAAAATTTTGATTGATTTTTTAAAAAGTGCCCACCTAAGAGAGGTGTCCGCTTGATGGAGTATCCGACCACTGTATATGTTACTTCAGATTTGTATTTTTTGTAAAGAAAAACTTACTTGTTTGTAAACAGATAGACACAAAAAACGAAAACCACTGTAAACAAATGATATGTCGGGTTAAAATAAGTTATGGGTAAACCACACATTTTGATACCCTACAGATCGGCTTAGAATCATTTTCAGAGTCTATTTAGCAAAGCCCGACTGACCCATCAAAATAATATTTCAAGTGTATTCAAAAAGGCAGTAATCTAGCTAGCATCTAAACGAAAGGAGCTAGAACGTAAAATACACGGATTTTTTAAAATTCGTACTTTTTGGGGTTAAAATGAAAAAAGGGGATACAAATAGTACCAATCAAATTACCGCTGCTAGAGTCATGAAATTGGAAGTATACATTCCTCTGACTGTGTAGACACGGGAAATTAACTGATTTTTCAAAATTCGTACTTTTTGGGGTCAAAATAGAAAAAGGGGATAAAAATGGTACCCACCAAATGACCACAGCTAGAGTCATGAAATACAGAGTATACATTCCTTTGACTATGTAGACATGAAAACTAAAAGAGTTTTTTCCAAATTCGTACTTTCAAGGGATACAGTGGGTACGGAGGGATAAAAATGGTACCAACAAAACGGCTACACCTGGAATAATGAAATTCGGTGTATACATTCCTCTGATTGCGTAGGCACTTAAAATAAACAGATTTTTCGAAATTGGTACTTTTTGGGGTTAAAAAGAAAAAAGGGGATAAAAATAGTACCAATCAAATGACCGCAGCTAGAGTCATGAAATTCGGGGTATACATTCCTCTGACTGCGTAGACACGGAAAATAAACTGATTTTTCGAAATTCGTACTTTCAAGGGATACAATGGTACAGAGGGATAAAAATAGTGCGTAGAAATGTCAAGGGGATAAAAATGGTAGCTACCAAATGGGCGCAACTGGAATCATGGAGTTCGGTGTATACATTCCTCTGACTGCATAGACACGCAAAATAAAAAGTTTTTTTTCAAATTCGCACTTTTCCTTTACGGCAAAAATTGGTTGAATCATGAAGTTAGGTTATTTTGATCTTTGCACATGTACGTCTGATAATCGATTTTCAAAATGTTTACTTTTGGAATTAAAATAGAATGGAAATACAATCAACTGTAGTACCTATAGTACCTAGTACCTGTAACTATCTTCCAATATTTATGGTATTTAAGCTTTTTGAAAATATAAATATAAGAATATTTATTTTTTGATTTGAAATAAATAATGGTTTGAAATAATTAAAATATCATATTTATTTATACAATTATTTTTTCAATATTTGTATTTGTTTTGGTTTGGCTATATTAAAAAAATTATATTTTCCTGTAATATTACTGCACTTCTACGAAAACCGACAACCTCTGTGGAATGCAATTCATGGTGGAGGGTGGAGGGTAGAAAAAGGAAAACGAACGCATAATCAATGTCCGGGTTCACCTGAGCCAAGATTGTTTGGAGATAAAACACCGGGGCCACTTTATAATAGGCATGCCCGCCAGATTCCTCAACCTACACTAATAGTGTAGGGTAGATGCAAGAATGATTCCGAATGTACAGTGAATTCTGTAAGGTTATTCTTTAAGGCTGCAACGTTACTTCATCTTCTCTCGAGCGCATCACAGTGAATTCCGAAAAATTTGCAAGACAGTCTCCTCGCGAAGATATCAGAAATAGACTAAGTTCTGTGGATAATTAATTAGATCAGTCTACCTATACAATTCCCCAAATAAAAATAAGATGTGTTATTTATTGAGTCGGTGAACTATTGAGGTGACTGCTTTTATTCTAACCAAATTGATTTTGTCTCTCAGCTTACATTTCAGGTTAGAGCTACTCGGGTGGTATTCTCTTGATCTTATACTCTGTATGGTTGATCCACTTTTAGCCTTTCAATTCAAAATTTTGATATCGTAGCAACTTCAAGTGAAGTCGTGCTATTTCCCAGTCCAAACATGTGGCGTCTTCAATACTAACCAAACAGATTGTGTCGCAGGACTTACACTTCAGGTTGGAACCTCTCGGGTGGGATTTTATTGATCTCATGCTCTCTATGGCTGATTCACTTGTGGACTGTCATTTCAAAATTTAGATATCGTTTTTACTTCAAGTTTTTATCGACCTCTTTTCCAAGCCTGCTTTGTATTTAGTTCAAACCTATTGTAAATTTGGGTTTTGAGCAAATTTATAAGGCTCTTGCTCGGTTCTAGTGAATCTCTTGTATTTTCCTCTTAGCACTCATCTCATCTGATGTTGCTAGAATTATAAATTAAATTTTTAAAGACCAACTGGAATCCTCAAGTCCTTGTCGGCTTTCGTTAAGTAATTTGTTACACTCAATCACGTATTTAAGATATAAAAATTGTCTAAAATTTCAATTCGCATAAGTACACACTCGATACCACAAACAGACAGACGGAGAGGTGGACGGACAAACACACGTACGCCAGCACAGCCAAAGACATACAGCCACACTCACTCACTCTCACAATGGTAATCAACACAATTAAGTTCTTTTTAACCTCATAAAATAACAAATTGTCAGTGTATGTCTTAAGTGGATTTACCACAAGTTTAACAACCATGCAACACTCGCACATACGCACACACACACGTACGCAGACACAGACAAACGGACAGACAGACATGCAGGACGCAAAGGACTCGATGTGAGGAGGGGATTTTTTGCGAAAATTCATGACACTGCATTACCAACTACTGCAATTGCAGCAAAATCAAATAAAGACAAATACTCAAACATAAACATACACACACGCACACATGTTCGTTTTTGTGCACTCCAAACACACATACACACATGTACTGATATGCTCACATGTCACAAATAAATATCGGCAAAAGGGGATCTAGACTTTATACGCCATTCATAGTCTAACATGGATGTCTGTATGGTTGTTTGTATGGGTAAATAATGATTGCATGTCTCTGTCAATGTTCGTTGTTGTAATAGTATGAGTTTGTTAGTCGGTGTGTACGAAAGTGCGGTTAATAGCATACATAGCCATGCACACACAGACACTTACACTGTGGCACGCATCATCGAAAGCAGACGAAAATTTACTTTGGACCAGTGACAGAGCCATAGACAAATATAAACAAAAACACAAACATTTAGGTTCGTCTGTTTGCATTTTTTTGTGTGTGTGTGCGTGTGCAAGAGTATGTGTTTTGTCTAGAGCGACGTCTATATATCCACACATACATCTGTAGCTATATCAATGAGTTGATACATTTTGATATAGCGCATAAGGTCCTCTATTATAAACAACAACAACAACACATCTGGAGAACGGAAACGGAAATAACACACGAAAATTTGAGTGTTATACAACTTCCGCTTAGGATGACAATATTGTCTTTGGTTAAGTTGGTTTATAGATTACAGTGGGACAACATGGGTGTATGAGTAAGAAAAGGAAGAAAAAAAGGAATTTTCTTCCAGAGAAAAGAGGTGACCCTAAGTTGAGAAAATAGTTCTCCTATCCCAAGCAGGTCACGCATAGCTCCATTCCCAGCTACAATAAGTGAAATAGATCCTCAACAAGCGATTCCTAAGTTTTTAACTATTATCTCTAGTCCGTTTAGAACATTAAATAGAAATAAACTAATGATATATTTTTTAACCACTGAACCAACACTCATTGCATGTCTTCTACTAATGAAGTGCTTTGCGTTGGTGAAAAGGAGATAAGAAAAATTGTTTTGAATCTGCTAGAAGTTGATTCTTATCGAGCGGGCGAAAAAGAATTTTCGAAAGAATCGACTAAAAATGGGTAAGAGTTCCTGAAAAATCGCGCATCTCTGCCGAACTTCCTCATGTCCAGTATAAGATTAGGAATATCAATGAAAAAAAATATAAACGTGCCGATATGGCGACATGACACACAGGGTCCAGAATAAAATTCCGTCAGCCAAAATCCAATATCAGTTGGTCTAGTAAATATTTTTGAGTTTTGCTTTATCAAAATAAAAAATAAACTTTAAATAAAATAAAATTAAAAAAATAAAATTTTATAAACTAAATTAGTTTTTTAAGCTCAATCTGTTAACCAGATCTAAAGTTAATGATGCTCCCAAATCTCTGCTTTGTTGATTGAATTCTATACAGAAAATCTCAATGAAGAGTGTTATAACAGATTTTGGTGACATCGTGGAAAATAGTGCTGTGAAAAGTTAATATTTTACAGGTTATTTTGTTGGCCCTGGAAGCCGTATTGGAATTTCGTATAGTTCATGAAATACAAGTGCTCTTGAAGAGCTTTTTAGCGTTAACAAATTATAATTTTGTTTTCCTTTTAAGAAAATTATGTAACCCTCAAAGTATGCTTTGCAAAATCTACATGTTCAGTATATTAATAGGAATGATTTGGCAGTATATTTGTCATGATTTAATAATTAACAAAAAAGCAGGACCAAAACCGGGGGTTAATTTTTTTTATTAGATTATAAGAGGTGGTTTTCATATATTAAAATATACGAGGGCTTTTATCTGAGATTTCAAAATCGTAAAAACTAAAAATTTGCATATGGCCATGGCGCTGGAAATTACCATTTAATTGTGGACATAAATTAAATCACTGGTAATGATTTTTATTAATGTATATTGTTGAAGATCGACCATATGATCGATCTCATCTGATGCGGATATGACAACGCTGTATCATCAACATGTTAAAGATTGACCGTATGATCGATCCCAGCTGATGCGATTATGGCAAAACTGTATCATCCACATATAGATGGAGGTGTGGTATCCTTTATGGTTTTAGTTTTGTGTACTCAGTACGAAGCAGTCATACATGCAAAAAATATTGAAAAACTAGTTTGTGTTGTTTAAATAAATTGTCTCTTCTATATTCCGTCTTGGTAGGAACCTGTTAAAATTATATAAATATAAATTATGAGGTAATCTGATGCTCCAAAGAGACAGTAGAAATAATTATTAAAATTATATTCCATCTTTGGCCAGATGTAGATGTAGATGTAGACATATATTGAGAAGATCACAAGGAGTGAAGTATTTCTTGCATCGCTTTATAAAACCTACACACTGGAATGCTTCTTTCGACAAATCAAATACATATTTTGCCCCAATGAACATCCCATTGTATTTTCATGTCCAGAATAACAAGAGCGTCTGATTGCTCATAGAAATTAATGACATCGCTTGCGAGACTACAAGGAGCACTGATTAATGGGAGGACAGACTGATATATGTACAGGTAGACCGACGAATAGAAGGATAGTAAAATGTACAGCGGAGTAATAATCGATCTACTAATGATCCATCAAAGAAATAACTCATATTTTGATGAACAATTGTTTATTAGAGATTATCATTGAATATACAATATAGTTGGCAATTCTGATTGCATGTTCATACTCAGCTATTTGAAATCTAGTCAATCTATCACTCTTCTATATTTTCTGGGGACAGATTACTTCGTATTTGGATCACTACTTTTTATACCCTCCACCTCCAGGATGGGGGTATACTGACTTTGTCATTCCGTTTGTAACACCTTGAAATATCGACCTGAGACCCTATAAAGTATATATATTATTGATCGTCATAAAATTCTAAGACGATCTATCCATGTCCGTCCGTCCGTCTGTTGAAAGCACGCTAGCATCTAAACGAAAGGAGCTAGAACGTTCAAATGTTCCATAAATGCGTCTTATAGTCGTAGACCGGTTGGGATTGAAACGGGGCGAAATCGGCAAATAGTACTAAATATACCCATAATAATCCCTAATATTTTAGCGTATTTAAGCATGTTTTTTGAATATGTCTGTTTATATTTGTTTGATATTTGGTATGCGCATTCCCCTTATATCAAAAACGTGCACCATAAAGAGATTCTTATTTGTAGGGGATGAAATGGGGCAAAAAAGGGATAAAAATGGTACATATTAAACGACAACAGCCAGAAACACGAAATTCGGTGTGTACATTAATCTAATTGAGTAGATACATAATATAAAAGTATTTTCTCCAAGTTCGTACTTTTAAGGGGTAAAATGGGAATAGGGGGATAAAAATGGTACCAACCAAACGGCTGTACCTAGAATAATGAAATTCGGTGTGTACATTCCTCTGATTGCATAGACAAGTAAAATACACGGATTTTTTAAAATTCGTACTTTTTGGGGTTAAACTGAAAAAAGGGGATAAAAATAGTTCCAATCAAATGACCGCAGCTAGTGTCATGAAATTCGGAGTATACATTATTCTGACTGTGTAGACACGGAAAATAAACTGATTTTTCCAAATTCGTACTTTTTGGGGTCAAATAGAAAAAGGGGATACAAGTAGTACCAACCAAATGACCGCAGCTAGAGTCATGAAATTCGGTGTATGCATTCCTCTGACTAAGTAGACATGAAAAATAAAAGGTTTTTTTTCCAAATTCGTACTTTCAAGGAATACAATGGGTACGGAGGGATAAGAATGGTACCAACCAAACGGCTACACCTGGAATAATGAAATTCGGTGTATACATTCCTCTGATTGCGTAGACACTTAAAATAAACAGATTTTTCGAAATTCGTACTTTTTGGGGTTAAAATGAAAAAGGGGATAAAAATAGTACCAATCAAATGACCACAGCTAGAGTCATGAAATTCGGAGTATACATTCCTCTGACTGCGTAGACACGGAAAATAAACGGATTTTTCGAAATTCGTACTTTCAAGGGATACAATGGTACAGAGGGATAAAAATAGTACCAACTAAACGACTACAGCTAGAATGATGAAATTCTAATTGTGTAGAAACGTCGAGGGGGAATCATGGAATTCGGTGTATACATTCCTCTGACTGCATAGACACGCAAAATAAAAAGTTTTTTTTTTCAAAATTCGTAACTTTTCTTTTACGGCAAAAATTGGTTGAATCATGAAGTTAGGTTATTTTGCACTACGTACCTCTGATAATGGATTTTCAAAATTTGTACTCTTGGAATTAAAATAGAATGGAAATACAACCAACTGTAGCACCCACTATCTACCAATATTTATGGTATTTAAGCTTTTTGAAAATATAAATAGAAGAATAATTATTTTTTGAATTGACGTATTGGTAGCCTTGCCTTATAAGCATGGTTTGAAATAATTAAAATGTTAAATTTATCTATAAAATTATTTGTTAAATATTTGTATTTGTTTTGATTTGGCTATGTAAAAAAATTATATTTTCTTGTAATATTACTGCACTTCTACGAAAATCGACATCCTCTGTGGACTGCAATCAATGGTGGAGGGTATATAGAGTTCGCCCTGGCCGAACTTAACTCCGTTTTAACTTGTTTTTTAATTTGCAATTATCTACCTAAATTAATTTCTGTGAAAATTGGTCATATTCGAGTGAACCAAGTATTACTATAGACAAAGTCTGTTGAAATATAAGGAACAATTAATTTATTATCGCTCTAAATGACGCATGTTTCAAACGATTTTAATGAATTTTTTGTACATATCACTATAATTATTTTGTGCAATAATTACTTCAGATCCTTATAAAGTCTTCATATACATGCGTCTTCCAATCGTCTAAGTAATAATGAAGCAGAAAATACAATTATTATTAAAATTTTATAAATAAAATGATAAATAAATTATACCAGTTGGGAAAGAGCTGAACAAGAGCTTTTATAATATGTATTAACCAATTAGTGGTGAATCACTTAAAACTAAAAATTTTATTAAAAAGCTACTCTTCTAGAAAAACAAATGCATATTGAACACATCAGAAAATCTATAAAAATTGAGATATCATCAGTCAAGTCCCTATACTGAAAGAATTCTCCTTCATATTTATGAAGCGATTTCATAAAAGGTTTTTCATAAATTTAGTGAATTTTTTCTTGATATGTATGAAAAATTCATAAATAAAATGAAATGTTTCATACAATTTGTTCATAAACATTTCATATTTCATAACACAAAATTGTTAAATTAGTCAAACTTGGTTTCATAAGGTCAAAGAAAGATTTAATAGTATTAAAGAAACAATTCTTAAAGATATTATTCGGTGAATACTAGCAATTCTCATTTGTCCTCTGTTAACTCTGACATAAGTATTTACACTTATTTTGGTCAAAGACATATTCATTTTAAAAACTCTCGCAATGTTGGTGTGTGTTGATTGGTTAGTCAACAAGTCAGACCTTTTTTTTTTTGTTTATGAAGTTTCTTCATAAAATCTATGAAAATTTTCATAAATCATATTATGAAAAATAATAATTTTTTTTGACAAAAGTTCTTCGAATGAAGAACTGCATTTCATAGTTTCTAAGAAATGTTTCATACATTTTATGGAATGTTTCTTTGGCGACTTTTTAATGAAAATTTTCACTGAGGTTAAGTCAAAATCATAAATATTATGTAGATAATTCTTCCAGTGTAATAAATATAGTCATGCCACTTTTAAATAATTTTTCTTTCTATAATATATGTATGCTGAAAGGTCTTGAGCCAATCTCAGTTCAAATATAATATCCCAGTTTGATAGAAGTGAAATTAACGAAAAATAAAATTTTTGGAATTATGTAAAAAATGTCTACAAAAATAATGGTTGATAAGTTCTTACACTTTCCAAACAAAATACCCAAGTTTCCAAAGAGGGGAGAAAATACGTTCCTAAACTTGGAATTTTTTTACAAAAATGGTCTCTTTTTTATTTACCACAGGGATATGATAATACTTAATTAATATTTACTTAATTTATACTAAAATATAATAAACATTTGCACACCGTTCATAGAAGTAGATGACACCATTGGATCAGTGAATCTCTGGACCCCATTCGGAAATTGACAGTAAATGCTGGATAAGTGTCTCATCCAACAATCGCCTTTGGTCTTAAAACCACGCTCATTTTTTGGGTAAAGCTACCCAAAAGTAATCAACCATACATATAGGTTATTACATTGGAACGTTTGTGACACTTTTGCTTAAATATCTTCCATATTTTTACGATATTGCCAGTTGAAACGTCTGAGTAATCGGAATATTATTGCAAATATAAGCATTTTAAATATTAGAGAGATACAACAAACTACATCGTCACCGATGTGACGTTCAATTTCAAACAAATCTTGTGGTTTTACTTACTTTCTAGAATTCTTAGCAATTTTTAACAAATGTGCTTAGATGTCTTAAATAAAAGTAGAAATTTCGAAAAATTCACTTATATTGCTAGTCTACATTTCAATTTCAATTTCGTTATTCTAGCTAAAGCCGTTTTATAGGTACCATTTTTATCCAAAGGTACAAATTTCGAAAAAAATTGTTTTTATTTTTCTAGAAAATATTTTTCATTTCGACTGCAATCTCGTTTATAATTGTTGTAGAGTATGTACCGGCAACTCCATCATGAATCTTATGGAAAGTCTTACTGCCACTGTTATTAAAAAAATATTATAAAAAATCGTGCAGATATTAAAAAGTTACAGGAAAAAAAATTAAAATAAGTATTTTTATTTTTTGATAAATTTTTATTAAACTAGAATCTTGAAATTCACCCAAAAATATATGTTTCTATCCACTACCAGAAAAAATACGATTCTTTTAAATTCCCGAACTTCTTATTTTTTTTTAAATCGTGAAATTCAGTCCTGTTCGGAAATACAAATATTCATTAAAATTGGAGTACCTAAGACAAATTTCTGTTCCGATTACCATGGAATTATTCAATATTCAAATCCTTGTACTAAAGGGTGTTTTTTATTGGGGTATATAACTTTAAGTTGGCATCACTTTTTTAACTGGCGGCCAATTTGTCAGCTGTCAAGTGATTAATATTTAGTTTGGTTTGCCATTTCATCATGAACAGGTTGACAAAAGAACAACGCTTGCAAATCGTGCAAATTTATTTCGAAAGTAATGGTTCAGTTCGCGAAGTTCACCGCAAGCTCCGTCCATTTTATGGTCGACATAATCGTCCATCAGAGCAATTAATTCGGTTAACCATGGATCGTTTTCACACTACGTTTACTCTATGTGATAATACGCATCCGCAGAGACGTCGAACAGTGCGCACCGAAGAAACAATTGCCGCTGTAGAGCAAAGTGTTGAAGAGGACCCGAATGAATCGATTCGCCACCGTGCACAGCAATTGGAGCTGCACAGCAATTGGAGAAAGTGGTTGAAAATTGGACCTGTAGAATTGGCTATATTCGAGCCAGCCGCGGCGGCCACATGCCCGAAATCGTATTTAAACATTAATGGCATAAAATTATCCTTCCAATAAAGCCAAATTGATGGACATTAAAACGATTTTCTTGTGTTTTATTTCAATTGGAAGTTCTATACCTCAATAAAAAACACCCTATATTTCGAAATTGGCCGAATACTAATATTTAAATTCATGTTTGAAAGGTCAACAGAATTACTTTAGATCTGGTAAAAATTATAAGTACATATTATAAACATGTTATTTATTAATTATTTTTAATGTGTTGTCACTTATTTTGGTTTAAGACCAAAGGTTGTGCTGAAGTCTTCAGCAGAACCCAATATTAGCAAAAAGGCTAAGTGAGACCTTTATTGTTGCAGCTAAAAGTTGACTGCGCAGTTTCGATGGGCGCTACCCCATCTCGTCAGAACGGTATGATGTCTCGTCTTCACATACCGTACAACAACAACCTTTGCATTGTTGCGAGCGATGCGAGCACATGCATAACATTAAATTGACAAAGTGAGATTTTTAGTGTGTCAACTTAGTTCGGTGAAATATTTTGTTTATCAGCGCTTCTCATTTGTCATATGTGACCGCTGGTACTAATATGAACCCTGATTTAAGTCAAAGACATAAATTCGTTTCGAAAGTCCTGACGAGATGGGGTTGCGCCCATCGAAACTGCGCAGTCAACTTTTAGCTGCAACAATAAGGGTCTCACTTTGCCTTTTTGCTATTTTTGTGTTCTGCTGAAGACTTCAGCACAACCTTTGGTCTTAAACCAAAATAAATGACAACACATACAACATAACGGACCAACAATACATACAAACAACAATTATTTTTAACTTTGGTCTAGATTTTCCCCAAATTCTTAGAATAAAATCATTGTACATATGTTTTCTATGATCTCTGAAAAATTTATGATGAATTATATTTAAACAAAAATTAACCGAACCTTATAAATAAAATATCTAACAGAAATAAGTAATACAAAATATTATAAGTATTTGTGGAACGAGAGAAGTCACAGCCGACACCAAAAGCTCTGAGCTTTGATATGAATGCGACTCTATCAAAACTCTTTGATATATCCATCCCAATCCTTCAGACAATCGACTCCATTATTCTGACAGGAATGTCATCAGTTCTTCCCAAGATTGATCCCTACGGAAGTCGTTCTGTAGATCATTAAAGAGACCAATGGTCTTCTAGAAACCTCTCAAGATGGCAAACTCTCTATTACCTTGGAGAGTGCAGATTACATTGAAATCGGGTGATAGTTTGTGGGATTATTAGCCTCACCTTTTGAATGGGATTGTCTGAACGTTCGCAACTATCCAAAGGACGGTTTGCAAGGTTGAAAATATTACGAAGGACACGGAGATTAATTAACTCTGGGTGTTCAAAAAATATATATATATATTAATTACCTATTCACTACAATGCGAAAATTTTGCTTATAGACATGTCCATTGTGATAAAAATCACTGAACAGAATATTGTGATAAAATCGAAATAAATTTGCATATTTGGCAAGAGTTTTTCTCTTGATACCTTATTAAAAAAAACACATATATTAATAATAGAAAAATTCCCCTGGCAGAATTCACATTTTTTTAATACTCCCCTAGACTTTCCATACTTTGTATAAATTATAGCATTGTATTATGTGCAAAATATGTTTTTCTACAATTTGTAAGCTAGGTACTCAGAAGTCTTTCTGGATGTCCCTTCAGGATAATAATTTCTTTTTTTTTCATGATATATTTGTATCCCACCGTGCAATTGCAATTGAAACCCATGCAAGTCTTTTGTCACAGCAACAAATTGCTTCTAAACGTTTCACTCATTTCAAACATTTGGTCACATTGCACCATGTGGCCGATGCAGCACAAACCACCAACGAAGACAATTGAGTTGTCCAAGGGAGACGTAGTAACATCACCCCCAATCGCCTGATAGCAATCTGGGGAAATAAACTTTTTGTAAAGTGTTGATCGCGTGTAACAAATTTGTCAACAACTTTGGGCTGATGGCGTGGCGTGCGAGGGAATCTCTTGCCACATTAAAGTGTTATGACGAAACCCCGTCCCTAACAATGTGCTGGGAATGATTGTAAGTACTGAGAATATATCGCGTGATTTAACACTTTATTATTGTAATTATTTAAGTAAAACTTATAATTTGTTTTTGATTCAAATTTCAAAAACACCAGTGAAAAGTTGCCAAGTGTGCTCAACCGGAAATGAGTTTTATTTCGGGAAGCGGAAGTGAGAAAAAGAAAGTTTTCCTTCTTTGTTTCTTGAACAAAGTCCATGTTGTGTTCAAGGCTGTTTTCCTCCAGATACTTTTGTCCCTTGTCATTAGTCGCAGGGCCAGAGCACATTTGTTGCCAACCGCCAACGCTCATAATGTGCATGGTTATGATTTTGTTGTGTTAGATTTCAATATTTCCAACATTTGTTACATTTCATTTCCGGTTTTGCCTTTTAGTCTTTCCAACAAACTCACTCATACACAATTTTGTGAATTGTGATTTTTTCTCGTTGTTTTTTTTTTCGAAAAAAATGCTCATATTCAATTAAAACAGCAAAAGTTTTGTCCTTTTAAGGACTCGGCGGCAGGGTTTACTGTTTTCGTTTTATTTTGTTGGTGTGGTGCAACATTTCACATAATCACGACAAAAACGCCAAAACCCATGAAACCATGAAATTGCTCACGAGTTGTCAGCCCCACACCCCGTTCTCTGCCATCGGCGGGCCATTGTGTGATGTTATGTTTTGTTAGAGCAAAAAGGAGTTTTTCAAACATGAGTTCACTTTTACGAAAATCACAAAAACGAGCATTCTAAAAGTTCTTGCATTTCTCGGCAAGCGCCGTGGCAGCAGTTAAAAACAACGTTAGCGCCATCTGCACGTCTGTTTATTGTCAGTCATGCGTTGATTTGGCTTTAGAGCACAGGCAGAGGAGCACAAACTGGCGACCAAGGCGGGAGACATTGAGATGGAACGCAATTGGGTTTGATAGCAACAGGGGCGTAGTGACTACTTGAGAATATATTACGTTACCATATAAAGGGTCCGCCAAATAACTTTTATTTTGAAAATGCTGTAATAAAACTACTGAATATTTTCTCAAATTTAATTTTTTTTATTTGAAAGTATAATCCTTCCGGTTAATAATGGAAAATAATTTCATTCAAATGGCTGCCTCGGCTCCCCACAAATAATAGTCCAACGGTTGAATAGTTGAAAGAAAAAAATGGCGGACCCTTTATTTCGAGCGAATCAAAAATCGCTGGTGGATGTAGACATACTCATGCGAAATGAGCCCAAAATCGCTGCCACTGGTAATTCTTGTAATCTGTAAATTGCCAGTAACTTAAATCAATACGGAACCTAGAACTGTACCCATCTTGACTACTAAAGGCAGTAAGTCCAAGAGTGATACTCAAAATTGTCGCATCTGTGGTTAAGGAAGTCTACGAGTAATTGTTGAGATGTGATCTGTAAATTGTAAGATACTTAATCCAAAAGGAAACATATAAAACGTTAATCGTCAAGATTCTCGCATATGTGGTTCAGAAAGTCCATGAGTGAATGAATTGAGATAAGATCTAAATCTTTTCAGAAATTTAAATCAAACTGTTTACGTTCGATCATATGATCAATCTAAACAGCAGTCTAAATGACACTACAACCGGTCTGACATGTAGATGGCGGTAACATTCTAATTGTATTCCTTTTGATGTTGTTTCGTATATGTCAAAACCATCTGTTTTTCTGTGTACAAAAGTATTACCGTCTCGTAAAATAAATAAATAAATAAAATTTATAGTGTTTTCAATTAAATATAGCCTCAGCGGGAGGCAAACAGGTCCATAGATATTGGAAACCTGTTCACAAACTTTGGGTTCACAAATCCACTACTGATATTTGATATCAACATATCAAAAAAAATTAAACCAAAAGGAAGTCTGGAAATTCACCCACATTTCGGCTTGGTTATTAGTCAAAATGGTTGTTAGTCAAATGGTCTGAAAATACAAGAAGATCACTAGCTTTTTGCGATCGACGAGATGCCACATATTTAAACCAAAAGCAAGAATAGAAATATATTTCACTTTTGGCTTCGTTAATGGTGAACATTGTTGCGGTTCAGAAATCATTTGGTGTTCAGAAAATCCACTTGTGATGCTTGAAATCCACGAGTGATTGTTGATCTGTAAATTCTTTCAAATTTCAACAAAAAGCTAGTCGAGAGATATACTCATTAACGGTCAACTTTGTTCTGGTTCAGAAATCATTAGGAGCTCAGAAAATCTACTTGTGATACTTCAGATCCACCAGTGATTGTTGAGCTGTAATTTATCACTAATTTAAACCAAATAGAAAGCCTAGCAATACACCCACTCTTCGGCTTTGTTAACGCTCTATATTGTTGCATTTTAGGTTCAGAAAGTACCCCAATGATTGTTGATATCCACGAGTGATAGTTATCTCTAACCTTTTACCAAATTCAAACAGTGGAAATATACCCACATGACGGTTTCGATAATCATCAAAACTGTAGGGCTTAGAAAATGCAGTAGGGGTTGTAGAGAAAAAATTCCATCCACAAAGTATCACAGTTTGGTGCAGATTTTGCCAGGAGACATAATCAGACTATTCTTTACTGAAAATGCGACTGGTCGCCCAATAATGGTTGATACCTCTCTCTATCATAATATAGCCAGCAAAAACTTGGTAATGACACCTCATTATTTCTAGCATTACCTAGTAATGACAACTCGTTACGCCCTGCATTATTTTGAAGTATGAAATAATTACTTCCATATAATGGTTTAAATAAGTAGATATTGGTAAGTTAAATTTGATAGAACTTCAGGATAAAAAAAATAATTTTCAAAATTTTTGTGTTGAGTCAGAGAATAGCAGTGTTGTTGTTATAGCAACTTAGTTATCCAGGCTTAAAGAAAAACAGCCCTACATTCTGTATTCAGATTGTCGATACAAAATTTAATAAAAATTTTGTTTTCATCACTTATTAAGCCCATTATTGATAATACATTATTTGGCTAATTATCAATAATGACTTATTTTGTATCTTCCTGTGGCCATTTGTTTTACAACTCGTTTAGAAGTACTTATTAAATCTTATTAACTTTTCGTAATAAGTAGTGAAGGTTTTTGGTTTTGCCTTATTCCCCACATTACTTGGTAATTAGAGTTTTTGCTGGATAGTAAACATGTACATTAGGAACTACAGTCAGAAAAAAATCAGTTAGAGTTTGTGTCATTTGATCAGAGTATAATTTCCAGGTTTGATCGAAAAAGTTGCAAAAAATGTCATTTCGTGGATAAAATTCAATATTTGCTTTTACAATTGGGACTTCGAGTTTCGACAATTATAATTAAATTATTTAATAATAATTTTTATTAAATTATAAAATATTTTTAAGAAAATTTGTCATATTCTAATGAACCGGTTGAGCGAATTATAGCAGTTATCAACTTTTTAGTATTAATAAGAAGTACTTTTTCCAAAATGTATCAAATTATTACGCTGTATGGCAAGTATAGATTTTTTGATTGGACTTGAACCAGACCATATACACATAAAAAAACTAGAGCGCATATGTAGAAAACGGATTTCAGATTTTCAGTTGGCAATGTTTTTTCCTTTCTAAAGTACTTTATAGCATTAAGGATATACAAATTTCTAAAAAAATATTTTAATATTTCCACCCATCAGTTTATGTCAATATGGGTTTTATTTTATTCGTTTGTTTTATTCTGGCCTGTAATCAATGTGTAATTTGAACTGGCATGTTCTCCTGGCTCAAGACCAGGAGGTGACATTTATTTATATAAAAATCTGTAAAAAAATTTTTAAATATTTCTACTCATCGGTTTATGTCAATTGAAGGAGGACAATCTCTAGAAATGAGGAAAAATTGTTTTAATTTTTCTGGACGAAAAGTTTTAAATAATGTCCTTCGAAAAATAATCCTTTCATATACTTGAGAATTTACAATATATTTTACTCAAAAACTATAGTTTGTAACCTTATATTTTACATATATGTTATATTGGACAGATCAGTTTTTAGTATAGTATATAGTTAGTAACACCTTGAAATATCGATCTGAGACCCTATAAAGTGTATATATTCTTGATTGTCGTAAAATTCTAAGACGATCTAGCCATGTTCGTTCGTCCGTCCGTCCATCCGTCTGTTGAAAGAACGCTAGTATCTAAAAGAAAGGAGCCGAGACGTCCAAATTTTCCCAGAATACCTTTAATAGTTGTAGGTCGGTGGGGATTGAAAGTGGGCGAAATCGGTCTAATGGGAAAAATATTTCCCTCATTCATTTTTGAATATGTCTGCTTATATTTGCTTTATATTTGGTATGTGCATTTCGGTTATAGCAAAAGAGTGCACAATAAAGTGATTCGTATTTGTTGAGGCTGAAATGGGGCAAAAAGGGATGGTACCTAATAAACGACAGCAGCAGGAAACACGAAAATCGGTGTGTACATTCCTCTAATTGAGTGGATACATAATATACAAGTATTGTTTCCAAATGTGTACTTTTAAGGGATCAAATGGGAACAGAGGGATAAAAAGGGTACCAACCAAACGGCTGCACCTAAAATAATGAAATTCGGTATATACAATCCTCTGATTGCGAAGACACGAATAATAATAGGATTTTTCGGAGTAAAATGAAAAAAGGGATCATGAAATTCGGAGTATATATTCCTCTGACTTCATAAAATGTTTTTCCAAATTCGTACTACAATGGGAACGCAGGGATAAAAATGGTACCCACTAAACGCCTACATCTAGAATGATGAAATTCAGTGTGTTCATCCCTCTAATCCTTAAAATCAAGAGACTTTCGAAACTTGTACTTTTGAAGGAGAAGGGGATACAAATTGTGCAAATTGTCCAGAATTTTCCAAATTCGTACTATTTTACTTTTACGGCAAAACATGGATAGAATCATGAAGTTAGGTTATCTAGCACTGTGTACGTGAGAGATTATTTGAAATTTGTACTTTTGAAATTAAAACATGATGGAAATACAACAAACCAAATGATTGTAGCTGAAAATGTTTCCTCTATCTCCCAATATTTATTGTATTTAAGTTTTTTTTGAAGATTGCTGCCTTATATTTACTTTTTAATTGACTTAAAGTATTATTTCGATATATATAGCATAAACATATTGGTAGCCTTGCTTTATAAGCATGGTTTAAAATAATTAAAAATTTATGTTTATTTATAAAATTATTTTTTCAATATTTTTATTTTTTTTTTGGTTTGGTTACATTAAACATTTGCCAGTATAATTACTGCACTTCTACAAAAATCTACAAAAATCCCTCTGTAGAGGATTGCAAGTTATGGTGGAGGGTATATAAAATTCGGCTATGCCAAAATTAACGCCGTCTACTTTAAAATTTACTATTTTTTCTATTTGAAAATTGACATTTGAGAATTTTTACAATTTTTTATTTGTGACTGCATTTAGTATATTTTTCTTAAAAAATATAACTCGTTATTTCTCCAAGCTGAAATTTTCATGTTTGTTTAGAATCGATACGGAATATTAGGCATAAAACTCAAACAAATATTATAATTTAGTCAGTAGCGTTATTAGCTAAAACCGCTGGCACTTGCAATTACCTTTAAATGAATTGTGTGCACGCGCCTTTTAACTACGCCGTTTTCAATGTTCCTACCTTGACACTATTTTTCTTGATTTTGACAATATTCAAATGGAAAAAAATAGTTTTTTTTCACATGTAATATTTAACTGTAGAATATGTCTGCGCAAAATATAAATATCGGAGTCGTCATTTTTTACGATAATCGTTCGGTTTGATATTGAATGAGGAATGTATAGTGTGGTTCATGTAACATTTTAAATGAGCTATTAAAAGATAAAGTACGCGTCCAATTTATATCACAATTTCAGCTGATTATTCGATTTTAAAAAACTGTGACATGTGACTTCGTCTTATTGAAACCAAATGTCGTCGATGTCCTTCTCTTGCATTTTTGGAAACAAAAATTCGTTGAGCATGACACGGTAACGCTCGCCATTGGCGGTAACGCCGGCTCCTTGCACATTTTCGAAGAAAAATGGCCCAATGATGCCGCCAGTCCAAAATCCACAACAAACAGTAGTGGATACACTGGCTTCTCAATAGTCACGTGTGGGTTCTCTGAACCCCATATGCGGCAATTTTGCTTATTGACATATCTCGTGCCAAACAATCTTCAGCCCATTGGACGCGCCGAAAACGAATCGGACGAGTCCCATTTTGCAAACGTCAAATATGAACCTGCAAATAAAAATTAAAAAAGTAATGCTCTTCTAAATATCTGTGGAAGTCAAAGTAATTGATAGTTCAAATTTAAAATTTTAAATGGCCTACCCTTATATCTGGGGTTGTTAATTTGTAGTAGGTTGCAAGAAGTCTTTATCCTTAAAACCGCCCGAAAGTTTAATAGAATCACTGCTATGTCTATTTATTTTTCATGTTGGCCTTACCTGCTTTGAGTTGTTCCCTTTTCCTCGTCAACCCAGCGAACAGACTGATGTTGAACGCAGCCTAGTTCGTTGACTGACTGACAATCGCTGCCGCTAAGTCTGAAGGGTCATTTTATTGCTGCGAATGTTACCAAAAAGGTTATTGTGTGCTCGTTGCCACATATCCGTTTGAACATTGCCATTTCTAACAACTTTTATTTGAGAGTGTGATGAACTGGGAGGGCTGAGGACTTTGCAGTGTGGGCTAAATACTGTAAATTTCACAGTGCAACACGAAAAAATATAACAATATAACAAAGAAACTTTAAAAATTTCGTTTTTTTAACCGTTTTCCTCTGTTCAGGTCCATAGGTAGCAAACCGTTAAAACTTCAAGGAAAAAATTAACTACCAAAATGGACCTAAGATCTTAATAAACGACTTTCTAGAACATATGAACTTCCTAGGAATGATTCTTAACACCGTTTAGGTAGGACTGTTTCTGTTAATGGTTACACCGACTACAGTGCGTATGAGTGATATTATCCATAATCAGCAGCACGTATACGCTACCTACACACACTACAGCCTATACGATGTGCTCGACGACATTTGTGATTTTGACCTTGAAGATGAAGTTTTTGGTTATGATTATGTATAATTTTTGTTCTTGATGACAAGAGCTACAACTTTGCCTCAGAGAGTAAATTAAAATTCCAAAAGGTTTGCATGATATGAGCCCTAGAAAATGATCACTTTTTTTCAAAAATGTCACAGAGGCCAAAAATCTTTGGGGGTCCATAAAAGAGTGCATGACAAAACTGGGAGACACAGTTTTTTTTGATATTTTATCACGTAGTGGTTTCCATATATTTCCATGACTTAAATACTTACACACCGTGTTTCTAAAACATATATTTTATGGAAATCAAAATGAAAACAAACATTCTTCTACTTAAAATGTCGACTTTTACAAGATATATTTTATAGCTCAAAAAATCAGGATATTAAAGGTCAAGTAGCCAGAACCTCCTCATATATTTTCACATTAAAATGCAATAATCCAAAATCCATTAAATTTTCATAAATTACAGCTTTCGTTTTCGTGTTTTTTTAATAGAGAATTGGAATATTTTATAAAAAGCAAATCAAATAAGTTTATTCGCATCCATTTATTTGTCTAACCTCTAAGCCTGTCACTTGGTGCATCTATGCGTCTGACCTTCTCATGGGCTGCTTTAATATGCTCACGCAATCAGTTACACAACCGCAGGACATCTACAACTTTTGGCAATTCCTTCCATCTCTCTTATCTCCCTGCCCCTTAAATAAAAGTACATTTCTAATAACGTTCGTTAATGTGGCGTGAAATATTCAATATTTAAACGCTATGCGACAGATAACCTAAGGACATCCTTTAATGCTTTCATAGTCAGCTTTCGAGAGCTGAGAACAGAGTCCTGAAGGCTGCTCGTTAGCGAGTTACATTCGCACACACACAACCATACACACCGCACATAGGATAAGTGATGAACATTAAATATTTCTTACAGTTTAGCAGCCATTCTGAGAGAATGAATGGGTAATTATTATTGGAGGGATACACTTGGTTAAATCCAATAAATACCATTTAATGTCTTACAATTCCAGCAGCAACAGCAACAACACCAACTAACATAAGTATGGTAAGGTATATGTGTGTTTCTACTTTTGTATCTTAACTTGGCTCTGATCCTTTGCCAACATGTATTGTATCCTGTTGTGCCGTTGCTGTTGGCTGGCACTTTTTGCTCCAAGGTGATTTTAATTACATGAAATTAATTTGGATTAATGTATGACATATGAAAATAGCTTCTGTCATATAAATAACACCATAACACACCATCGAAAAACGGGGGATGTGGAGTTCCCTCTGGCCGGGAGTTAGATATGCCAGCGCCGCCGCCGTCGATGTAAAGTGAAAATAAAACCCACTAAACATGACAGTGATAAATTGATGAGAGACACCAAATCGTTTTGGCCACAAATGTACATGGGTGTGTGCGTGTGTGTTGTCATTGAAGGGGGGATGGTGGGTGGTCGTTGACCAGACAACACTTGACACAAGGTTGGACTTCGGCGCTGATAATCACGCAAATGTGACGGTGCCAGTCGTGTTTTGCAGGGATTCCTAGCAGCTGTCTAGCAAATTAAGAAATCTTCTTTGTTTTCGCAAGAAAATCAATGCTTCGGCTCGTGCAAAGAAGTTGTTAAAAGGAGAAGGGATATCTTCAATGTCCATTACTACTACATCAACTTAGCACGAATTTTATGTATTCGATCCAAATTTAACAAATCAAATTATGGTCAAAAATCGAATATTACACCCTAAAAACAAAATTTTATACTGTGTCTGTAGAATTTACTTAATTTAGATATTTGGATGCAAAACAAATATGAGTCATTCCATGTCGAGCGGTACGATTTTCGACCACGATAGCTGCCATTGTTTTGATTGTGTATACATTCTTCTCATAAAAATATTGTATACTTATTTTTGGAAAAAAAAATATAATTTTATTTATGACCAATTTAACAGAGAAAAAAAGATTTTTTTCAAAAAGGTGCGTTCATTCAATCGCCTGTAATTCCTGAAACACTTGACCGATTTTAATGTGCTATACCACGCTTTGAAGGTAATTTCAATTACTTATAAAATATTATTGTTTTATGGTATAGTCGTGTTATGTCTTTTAAAGTTTTTACAATTTTATTTCTTTGATTTTGTTTTACGAAATATTTGCATTAATTTATTTATTTTTATACCCTACACCACTTCGTGGATTAGGGTATTATAAGTTAGTTTCGCGCCAAATGTGTGTAACACCAATAAATAATTAAGCTATATCCACCTTTAAGCATACGGATCGGCTTAGAATCACCAGCTGAATCGATTTAACGATGTCTGTCTGTCCGTCCGTCCGTCTGCTGTCCATCTAAGCTTGTTCGCACTCTACAGGTCGCAATTGTGGTCGGATTGTCATGAAATTTGGCAGGAGTTACTTTTTTTGGCCAATGACAATTGGTATTGAATTTGGAGAAAATCGGTTCAGATTTAGATATAGCCTCCATAGAAATATCCATATAATTTACACTAGGATACACATTTTACACGGGATCATGACCACATTTTCGGGATCATCTTATATTTGAACTAGAAACAGCTCAAGGGAAAGTGGACCACATGTTTTGATATAGCCTCCATACAAATGTACCTCCGATTTACAATATTACTGCTCTAAAATACACATTTTACATGGGATCTTGATGAAATTTTCCACACAATGTTACATTTAGACTAGAAACACCTATGTTGAAAGCCAGCTATATGGGTCAATATTTTGTTTTAGCCCTCATACAAATGGGCCCCCAGTTTACACTATTATCGCTCTAGAACCTACATCTTACATTGGATCTTGACACAATTTTGCAGATCATGTTATATTTCAATAAAGAATACCTACCTTCAAAGTAATATGTGAGGCCCCAATCAAAAAGGGGCCCCTTACAAAGGGGCCCTTATTTATTATTACCCCTCTAGGACCCACTTTTTACATCGGAATTTTATCAAATTTTGCAGATTATTTTATATTTCAACCAAAATACATACTATGATAGTCAAATATATGGGTCCATATTTTGGTATAACCTCCATACAAATTGGGCCCCAATTTCTACTCTATTATAGCTCTAGAACCCACATCGTGCATTAGATCTCGATATAATTTTGCAGATCATGTCATATTTCAACTAACCACTTTTTAATGTAGCGCCCCCAAAAATGAGACCCATTTTTATTATTACCCCTCAAGGACGCAAATTTTACATATGATTTTTTTAATTTAGCTTTTACTATGAAAGTCAAATATATGTGTCCATACTTTGGAATAACCCAAATGGGGCCCCATTCTACTCTATAAGAGCTTCAGAAACTACGTCTTACATCGGATCATACCTGTCATGAATGAGAAATATATAGGCCCATGTTTTGGACCAGGCCCCAAGTGTTGTTATAGAGCCGCTTTCAAATATCGGTCTGATTCATCCTATTACCAATGTATAATTTGTATTTGTCTGCCGGAAAATTGGATCAATTATCAATTGTATTCAATCAATTCATTTCGTTAAATATCAATTATATACGCTAAATATGACTAAAGATGAATTTATAGTATATGAACTACATAAAATCGCTGCCATGAAAAACCCGGGGTTAGTAATCAAAGCGAGGCATATACGGGAGTGGTGTAAGGTCCGACTTTAGCCTTTTCTTTACATTTGGTTATTAAAACAAGGTATAACAAGTTATAACAACGGCGTTAAGTTCTGCCGAGCCGAACTTTATACACCCTCCATCATGGATTGCATTCCACAGAGGCTATCGATTTTCGTAGAAGTGCAGTAAATATTATACAGGAAAATATATGTTTTTTCAATATTGTCAAAACAAAACAAATACAAATCTTGAAATTTTATAAATAAATATATTATTTTTGTTATAAACATGTAAGGAAAGGCTAAAGTCGGGCGGAGCGACATTTGTATGGGGGCTATATCTAAATCTGAACCGATCTTACCCACTTTCAGCATAGGTATTTCTAGTTAGTTTATAAGATGTTGTGCCAAATTTAAAGAAAATCGAGTACAATATGTGGTTTCTAGAGCGGAAAATATCAAATCGGGAGCGACATTTGTATGGGGGCTATATCTAAATCTGAACCGATTTGCCTCAAATTAAGTAGCGTTCGTCCTTGATCCACAAAACTTAGTTGTACCAATTTTTGTTAAGATCGGACTATAATTGTGACCTGTAATTTGGTTAAAACAATAGATGGACAGACGGACATTGCTAAATCGACTCAGAAAGTGATTCTAAGCCGATCTGTATAATTAACAATGGGTCTAACTCGTTTCCTTTTGGGTGTTACAAACAAATGCACAAAGACATAATACTCTCGTGGAGCTTAAATACCATAAATATTGGCAGATAGTGGGTGTTACGGTTGGTTGTATTTCCATTCTAGTTTAATTACAAATTACAAAAGTACAAATTTTCAAGAATCCATTATCTCACGTACGTAGTGCAAAGTAACCTAACTTCATGATTCAACCAATTTTCACCGTAAAAGTACGAATTTAGAAAAATCTTTTTATTTTGCGTGTCTATGTAGTCAGAGGAATGTCTACACCTGAACAGGTTCCAACCAGTATGGTGGCCCTGTTGGTCTCCCCTAGACGGAGTCTAGAGGAGACAATTTATTAAAACAACACAAATTTGTATTTTTAATATTTTATTAGAGCAAGTGTTGCTGCTTCACAAAACTACTACTCATTTGACAACCATAATAGGAACGATACCGCCATCTATCGGATTTATCTATATGTATTTTATAGCATTGCCATAAGTTCATCAGTTGAGATCGACCATATTATCGATCTGCAACAACACCGAATTCCATGATTCTAGCTGCTGTAATTTGGTTGGTACTATTTTTATCCCCTTTTTCCTATTTTACCCCCTTAAGAGTACGTATTTCTAAAATATCTTTATTTTACTAGTCTACGCAATTAGAAGGTGTACACACCGAATTTCATCATTCTAGCTGTTGTCGTTTAGTTGGTACCATTTTTATCCCTATGTACCCATTGTATCCCTTGAAAGTACGAATTTGAAAAAAAAAACTTTTATTTTTCGTGTCTATACAGTCAAAGGAATGTTTACTCCGAATTTCATGGCTCTAGCTGCAGTCATTTGGTTGGCACAATTTTTATCCCCTTTTTTCCATTTTAACCCCAAAAAGTACGAATTTCGAAAAAATTGTTTATCTTATGTGTCTACGCAATCAGAGGTATGTGCAACGAATTTCATTATTATAGGTGCAGCCGTTTGGTTGGTACCTTTTTTATCCCTCTATTCCAATTTTACTGCCTAAAAGTACGAATTTGGAAAGAATACTTTTATATTCTGTATCTACTCAATTATGGAAATGTGCACACCGAATTTCGTGTTTCTAGCTGTTGTCGTTTAATATGTACCATTTTTATCCCTTTTTTGCCCATTTCACCCCTACGAATAAGAACCACTTTATGGCGCACGCTTCTCCTATAAAGGGAATGCATATACCCAATATCAAGTAAATTTAAGCAGACATATAAACAAATGCTTAACTACTCTAAATAAAGGGTGATTTTTAAGGTATTATCTTTTTGGCAACACTGGTTTAAACAGCTGACGCACGTTTCGTGTTTTGTTTCACTGTCAAACATCTTCAGTTTGGTCGATAATTTAACCATGAATCGTCTTACAAACGAACAACGCTTGCAAATTATTGAGTTTTATTATCAAAATGCGTGCTCTGTTAAGAAAGTTCATCGCGCGCTTCCATTTTATGGTCAGTTTAATCGACCCACTGAAGCGGCTATTCGGGCTATTGTGACTAAATTTCGCACCAAATTTACATTGTTGGACATTAAACCACCAACACGCTTACGTAGAGTGCGAACTGAAGAAAATATCGCAGCTATATCGGCCAGTGTTAATGATGACCATCAATTATCGATTCGTCGGCGTTCGCAGCAATTGGGCCTCTGTTACTCAAAAACGTGGAGATGCCAAAATTGGACTAAGCGGATGGACCATTTGAGGCGCAGTCAAGGTCAATATTTGCATGAAATAATCTTCAAACATTAAATTATATGGACCATACTATCGATTCAAATAAAGATTTCATGCATTTTTCTGAATTTTATGTGTTTTTTTTTTTGAAAAACTTTCCTATAGCTTTTAAAAAATCACCCTTTATTAGGGGTTATTATGGTTATTTTCAGTACTTGTGAGGGAAAAAATGTTTCCCTTCGTCCAGTTGCATTCCTAACCTATCTACGACGCATTTATGGAAAATTTTGATCTCCTAGCTCATTTCGTTTAGATGTTACCGTGCTTTCGACAGATGGACGGATGGACGTCTTAGAATTTTATGACGATCAGGAATATATATACTTTATAGGGTTTCAGGTCGATATTTCAAGGTGTTACAAACGGATGGAAGAAGTTATTATTCCTGTGGTGGAGGGTATAAAACTTCAAAATGGCAATACCATTATTTTCATTATAGAAAATAAAATTTTAAATTTATTTTAGTTATAGAGGCCGGGTTTGATGCGAAGCCACTTGAAAAGACTTTTGACATGGTCGAAATCATGATCGTGGTAGTCTGCAGCCAAGTAATAAATGTCACCATGCCATTTGTAAATAAATTTGCATTCTATTCAATATAGAAGCAAAATATTCTTGAGCCAGGACAATATCCCAGTTCAAATCAAATATTGATTACAGACCAAAAAATGCAAACGAAAAAACTAAAACAAATGAGCGTTGGCACGGCAGAAGTATTGCTGGGTAACTATACCTGCATATACACATACTTACATATGCAACTCAATGAGATGCTTGTAAGATGGCATGTGTGCTTTATTACTTGGTGCGATTTTTTAAACGCAAATTCGGCAAGTGAGTTGTGCTTCTCGTTCGTTTGTGAGAATCATCTCCTTATAGAGGCCGGGTTTGATGTTGAAAAGTCGCTGCGAAGCCACTTGAAAAGTCTTTTGACATGGTCGAAATCATGATCGTGGTAGTCTGCAGCCAATTAATAAATGTCACCATGCCATTTGTAAATAAATTTGCATTCTATTCAATATAGAAGCAAAATGGTCTTGAGCCAGGACAATATCCCAGTTCAAATCAAATTATAAATTTATTTAATTTTTTTTTTGTAAAAATAGGATTTGACTAATTTCCATTAAACTAATATTTACAATAAGTTCACTCATATTGACGTTAAATATGTAGATTCTAGAAACTAAAATGTTTTTCTTTTAATTTTTTCCTGATTACATCGTTCGACAATTTTTAAAAAAAGTTACACTTGAACCAGAACGTACGAACTTGAACGCATGAAATTATAGGCAAAATTGAGTTACCTTGCGTTTTTAGTTTTTCATTTCCTCATCTTGTGGCCCCTTCACAAGGATTACAAAGTTCCAAAGGATACAATTTTTCCAAAAATATAAAATAGAGATAATGTATTAAAACTACGTCAAATATCATACATGTTAATGCTGAAATAATACAGATATATTTCAGCATTAACATCTACTTCTAGTTTACCCTTTAGATTTTCTAGTTTTTCATATCTTGCTTTTCAAGAGACAAAACTTTAAATGGTTGTTAATACTAAACTAATACATATATAAGCTTGGAATTTAAAGTATTTGTGTACATATTCAATTCTTTGATTTGACATTTATACCGGTGGACCGCACCCGCATGCGAATAAGTATTAAAAATAATTTTTGAAAAATGTTAACCTTTGGAACTTTGTAGTCCTTTTAAGGGAAAAACTAAAAACGCCAATTAACTATATTTCAACTATAGTTTCAGATGTATATCATCTGGATCAAGTGTAATATGGACTGTCGGACAGAATTTAAAACAAGTATTTCTAAAATGTTTTTTCATCATTTATCAGCCATTTGATACCAACCCGAAGTAAATTATAAGGGCGTCAAGCGAAAAATATAGAGAATATATAGTTTTTTTTAGCTTTAATTATCAATATGGCTGACTTTCCTAGTTCCCATACTTATTTGCTATTAAATACACTAATAAATTCGTATCAATAGTCTTACTAACATTGAATTTAATTAATCCTCAATTTCTTCTCTTTGCAGGTATTAAGGATCCAAATCTGGAAAGACACTCTAACAAAGGTAAGTCGAATTGCTTCACCAAATGCTTAGCATTCATTTCATTTCCACTGTCGAAAGTTGAACAGTTTGTGGCCAACAAAATCTATTTGTTAATTTCTTCTTTGCCAAGCAAGCACTTGGGCCAAAAGCTTACAAAACAACAACAGCAACAAAGATGCCATAAAAACAAACAGCAGTGGAAGAGGAAGGAAAAGAGATGAAATTGTTATATTTATTTTTTTATTAACGTTAAAAACTGAAAAATAATGAAATTTTAATATGAAACTCGTAAATTTATTAAAAAGCCACTTAAACCACTTTTAACACAAACACTCTCATACATACGTAGACTTACACTTACATATACATGCACACAAAGCAACATAACAACAACCATAACAAGGACATAAACAAATACGTATACTATACAAGACATTAGAGTGGATCATGAAATAAAAATTAAATGTTGCATGATACATGGAATGTTTTTGTTTTATACCCTCAACCTTAGCGCGAGGGTGACACCAGAACCTTGAAATATTGTAAATAGACCCAAAAAGAATACATAATTGGCTTAAGACGAATTAAGCTCGTTTGTATATAAGTTCGACTGCGAAAAATTATTTTTTTTTCAAAAAAATCATCATGGTTTGTACACGAACTTCTACAGGAAGGTCCATATTTTAGGCCTTGTTTTCTTTGTAAAAATGTCAGCAATTAACATATTAAATTATATTAAAATTTCATTTGAACTGGGATATTGTCCTGGCGCAAGACCATTTTGCATCTATATTCAATAGAATGAAAATTTATTTACAAATGGCATGGTGACATTTATGACTTGGCTGCGGACTACCACGATCGTGATTTCGACCATGTCAAAAGTCTTTTCAAGTGACTTCGCAGCGACTTTTCAACATCAAACCCGGCCTCTATAAGGAGATGATTCTCACAAACGAACGAGAAGCACAACTCACTTGCCGAATTTGAGTTGCATATGTAAGTATGTGTGTATGTAAGTGTAGTTATCCAGCAATACCTCTGCCGTGCCAACGCTCATTTGTTTTAGTTTTTTCGTTTGTATTTTTTGGTCAGTAATTAATATTTGATTTGAACTGGGATATTATATTAAATTATATATTTAAAATATTACTTAAATACTTCTATTAAAAAAATATTTTTGTAATTATTTGGGTTTGCAAATATTGTCATATTTGATAGCTGGCTACATTTATCCGTAGATCGTTTACCTATGGACATTTTTGTTTTCGTCAGCTATCAAATATATAATAAATTAAGAATATTTTTTCGACTTTTTCGAAATTCCATAATTGTCTTTAATTGAAAATATAAGCGGGTGTTATCGGACTTTTATTTTCAAAATGAGTGTACAAATGTTTAAAGTAACTTCGGCGACAATTGGAATTTTAGCAAAATATTAATAAGGAAGTTTTCATAATTTTTTAATATTGTTTTCTAATTTATGCAGCCAAAATGCATCAGAAAATCGTATACATGGTCCTTCGACAACATTTTTGTTGCATACTCTAATCGATGTGTTTCAATTCTTTTTTTTTTAAACATAGTATATTTCTGAACATTAGAAAAT
>CANDYM010000149.1:0-30814 GCA_947397865.1 Polietes domitor
TGAGATTCGGTGTATACATTCCTCTGAGTGTGTAGACAGGGAAAATAAACTGATTTTTCGAAATTCGTACTTTTTGGGGTTAAAATGAAAAAAGGGGATAAAAATAGTACCAATCAAATGACCGTAGCTAGAGTCATGAAATTCGGAGTATACATAGAATATAGAAAAACCTTAAAGCATATGTACAGAATAGTATGACCTCTTAGATATACATGTTAACAACACTTTTTTGAATAGAAGTTATTATAAAGCAATTTATTACCACGGAAAGATATTGCGATTGTTTTTTTAATGATACGCATATTGCCCCAAGCTAATATAAAAGGAAATTCGAGCTATACTAGCTTATGAACGCTTATCTATTTTTATATTTTAATTAACAGCAGCCAATTTTAGCAGACTGCAGTGTGAATGGTGATGTAAGATTGCAGAAAACTGCTGTTATGCCAAAAAGCTGTTGTAAAGGGTGATTTTTTAAGAGCTTGATAACTTTTTTTTAAAAAAAACGCATAAAATTTGCAAAATCTCATCGGTTCTTTATTTGAAACGTTAGATTGGTCCATGACATTTACTTTTTGAAGATAATTTCATTTAAATGTTGACCGCGGCTGCGTCTTAGGTGGTCCATCCGCTTAGTCCAATTTTGGCATTTCCACGTTTTTGAGTAACAGAGACCCAATTGGTGCGAACGGCGACGAATCGAAAATTGGTGGTCATCATTAACACTGGCCGATACAGCTGCGATATTTTCTTCAGTTCGCACTCTACGTAAGCGTGTTGGTGGTTTAATGTCCAACAATGTAAATTTGGTGCGAAATTTAGTCACAATAGCCCGAATAGCCGCTTCAGTGGGTCGATTAAACTGACCATAAAATGTCAAAGCATACTGAGCATCTTTCTCTTTGACACCATGTCTGAAATCCCACGTGATCTGTCAAATACTAATGCATGAAAATCCTAACCTCAAAAAAATCACTCTTTAGTATAGAACTTTTTTTAAATAGTTGCTTGAAATTACATACATATGTACATATCGAGGACTTATATTCATAAGTGGCTATGAACAAAAACATAACTTTTCAGGAGTGCGAAAAAACTGACTTTCTCCTTAATTTGAAGAGAAATTATTAATCATTCTTATACAGTTTAACCTAGAAAGGATTACTAAATGCAACGATTAAAAAGTTTTCGAAAACTCCTATTATTCATAACCACTTTTGTATGTTTAAAAGTGAGCACTATGAATGGTGAAATAAGCACATAGTCATTTATGCCCAAAATATGTAAATAAGATTTGTTGTAAACTCCATAAAGTTGTTCATGAAATCTTGGCAATGTTGTATAGAAAACGCATTTTCTTCTAAATCTAGAAAAATGTTTTAAACAAGATCGTTGTAGCGAATTATAACCTAGGTTTTATGCTGCTCCATTGTTGATCTACTTTATTTCAATTATTTTTATGTTCATAGACAATTATGCAGTCAAAAACTAACGTGTGAGTGGATAGCCAAATCAGAAAATTAAAAAAATGGCTTTAGAAAAAAATTCTTTTCCAAATTTATATGACAAACGACTCATTTTCGAGAAAATGGTTCATAGCCACTTTTGAATATAAGCAATCGATATATATATCAAAGAAATATTACACAATAAACGATCAAATTCCTCGTCGCTTAACCCTTCAGGCCCGCATTTTTTCTGTGATAAATGCAGAAAATTGGATATGTTTTTTGACAAAGTATAGGTCTAAATAGGATGTTTAATGAGTTTTGGGGTTTTTAATTTATATAGGACATGAGTAACATGATGTTTATTCAAAATCTTTATACGCATATTCCGATTAAATAAAAAATATTTGGAAATGTTTCTTCATTTTTATAACAGTTTTTTGTACTCGATAAAATGCAAGAAGAAACGCCTAGAAATTGTAATTCCAAAATTTTAATTAGATCCAAGTTACTGAATTTGTTGTTTCCCTTTTGAATGATACATGTTTCATTTGTACGAAAAAATACTAACTCTGAAAAAATATTTGACACAAGTGAGAAATATAAAAAAATGAGTAAGTTAAAACTCATTGCTTATTGTTTCGCAACTTCAAAGTAGATTTTAAAATAGAGACCTACACGCAGAGAAAAAATGCATTACCTAGAAACGAAATTTTAGACACGTGAATATCGTTTTTGAGTTTCTTTTATGGGAAAAATTAGTTTGTTTGCGAAAACATGTCATCCCTTGTTGTAAATGAACAAAGAGAAATATGTTTATATCAAAGACTTTTTTTCGTTTGTCGAAATGGATTGTATTATCATTGCAAACTCCCAAAACATTAGAAGTAACAAAAACCATTGTTATTGCATCTGTGATGAAAATAGGACACATCCGTTTAGATTTAGATACAGCTCCATAAAAATGTCGCATCCCAAATGATACATCTTAGCGATCTACAAGCATCAAGCTAATTATTTGCTTTTATTAAGAATGTTTTTAGATTTCATTATGATATCATAGTGATTCTTATCTACACTTTTTTCAAATTATTAAAATGTTTTGTTATTTAATTTCCAAACTTTTATTGTAGTACACAATTAAAAGTTCATAAGATATTGCTCTAGTCGAATGTCAAGAAGTGGTATCGGTTAATTAAAATGAAACTTTTCGGAAGAATTTGGTGTCCATTAGCGAAATTAGCATTACACAATCTTGAAATTGGCACAATTCGTTTAGTTTTAAAAAGTATATGTTCGAAACCTCTCTGGGGGGGGGGGTTTGAACCCCTCCCTTGCGCACGGCCCTGAATATATAAATATAATCTTGTGTTAACAAACTACTGAAAAATATCTTTTTCACTGAAATTCTTTTGCAAAACAATCGTAAAAAATAGAAGTTATCATTTCACCACATCCAAACTCACACAGTCACTAAAAAAGACATCTGAAAACACTACTTTAAAATTTCAAAAACAAAAAACAATGTCATTTTCGCATTTTTCGAAGAGAGTAGCGCCCATATAATTCTGAAAGGGCTCTTGAGTAGATCATTTTGAAGAATAAACTTATAGTTCAGCAGGTCTGAGTTTCTTTTTACAGTTGATAAAAGTTTAATTTTTTTAATCGAAGGAGGCATTATACTAAGTGAGAAAAATGTTGTAAGTTAATGTCTGAGCGAATTCTTATTGTCAGAACTATATTGTGGAATTTTGTGAGGATCATCTCTTTATGAGTAAATTGGACCCTTTTTCGAGAAAACCAAAAATCGCCCTTCCAAGAAGGACATTTAAGGATTGAAATGTTCTAGGAAAAAATGTGCACTTTCAGAATTACGGGGTCGCTATTCTGTTCCAATCAAAATGTCTTAATTTCTTGGACAGTGTAGTTAATGTAATCATTTCGAAAATTTAAATAAAAAATAAAATTATTAAAGCTTTCAAAAATATAATATAATAAAATATAATAATACCAATCCATTTAGAAATTTATTGAAATTGCCATCAAAACAAGATATAGTACATTAAAATCGGTCAAGTATTTCAGCAGTTACAGGCGATTGAATTAAAATACCTTTTTGAAAAAATCTATTTTCTTTCACCATTAAATAGGTTGTAACTCACGTAAAAAACATAATTTTTTTCCAAAAATACGTATACAATATTTTTATGAGAAGAATGCATGCACAGACTTTCAAAACAATCGCAGCTATCGAGGTCAAAAGTTGTACTGCTTAATATGGTATGTCTCATATACAGATAATTCTATTAACTACTGACAGATATTTCAGAATAATAGCGAAAGTTTAAGACTATAATGTCTATCTTTCCTTTGCAAAGTTTCAATTTTTTTCACACAAATCATTAATCTAACCTAGAGGCATTGAATCTATGATGAATTTTTTCCTAGTACCCAAAATAGCATGAAATGTCCCCAATGATCCCAAAAAATCTCAAGAATCCAGCCACAATAGAAACAAAATTATGAATGAATTGTGGATTCATCAGCAAATAAGGTATATTTTGACTAATCTATGTCGTGAACAAGCTACTTGTTTATTGAGGGTCCAAACGCTTTAAAATTTCTGTACATTTCGCTCTAGACAATATTGATTTTTTATTGATAATATTAAATACTTTATTGTAATTTATATTTTGTTATTTTATAGTTTTCGTTTATGTGTCTTTTTTTCATAAACATATATCTGCATAAACATAAATCTGTATATTAATATTAATATTTTCCTGTCCTCCTTTTTCTGTTTCCCTCAAAATTTTTATCTTCTTATACGTAAAAAAACAAATATAATTGCACTCAAAGCCACTACCAAGAAGGAGCATAGTTATTTCTAAGAAAATAACCTGCCACACCACTGTTAACTGCGGCACATGTAAATACTCTAAAAAATGCTTCAAACAATATTCCTGAGCGTATGTGTGATGCTTGGGGATTTTCCATAAGATGACGCGGGAATGGGTAATAAAACATGTTGTTATTTTTTTTTTCTTCTTATAAATACGAACAAAGGTAGTTTCGGCCATGACGACAAAAAGCGGATATCACCCCATTCATTCACTCCCTGAAAGATTACGTAGAGCAAGCTAAAAATTTCCCTTCGGTTTAATCGGTAGTAAATGGGTGGAAAATGTTCATAGATGTTGCACCTTCGAATGGATTTTTGATTATTATTGTTGTTGTTATTGGTCGGACTGATGGAGATGCCATAACTTTTCGGTACATCAACGTTGCCCGCTGTCGCGTGAATGTTTATCCGTATTAGCCGGAGTGCCGCCATTAACTTCATTCATATGTGGCATAAACGAGGGTCACACTTGGCGGTGGCACGGTTGTGTTCAATTTGTGACTAGTTCGCCACAATGATGAAAAAGAGATAAAAAACGCGTAGGGCAAATATAGCAAAATCGATTTATAAATTATTTCTAATTCGTCGGATTAATAAAACATTGATCTATTTTATATATATCTCAAGGGTAGTAACTAAAATTTTCTTATTTTCAACTAAATTGTAGACAGCAGAGTGGATCGCAAATAAAGTATTGTTGTCATAAGATAATTAAAAACAAGTATGAAAACGTCAGTGGACTAAACCGACTTATATATACCCTCACTCTCTCATGTCAGGACTCATGGAAGGACTTAAATTTTGCTTAGCGACGGAGTACACTGAAAGAATCTTCCTTCATAATATTTATGAAGCGATTTCATAAATTTAATGAATCTTTTCTTAATATGTATGAAAAATATAATATAATCATAAATAAAATGATATATTTCATACAACTTTTTCATAAACATTTCATATTTCATAAAAAAAATTGTTAAATTAGTGAAACATAGTTTCATAAGAGCAAAGAAATATTTCATTGTATTAAAGATACAATTCTTAAATATTATAAAATATGTCGTAACCAATAAAATTTAAAAAAAAAATAAAAGATTATAAATGTCTTCATAAATATAATGAAGGACTTCGTAGTTTTTATGAAATGTTTCATAACTTACAGCCACATTTTTAGTTTGTCGACTTTATTCGGTTGAATGCTAGCAATTCTGATTATTGTCAAAGACATACTCATTAGGGTTAGCATTTTCCCGTACTTTTTATGTCTCGGGAAACGGGAATTATTTTTTCAATTTCCCGGGATCCCGGGACAGCACGGGAAATCATCAACATATTGTGTACCATGAGTTAAGCTTATTTTTTCCAATGAAACATTCACTTTTTATTAAAGTAAAATTAATATTTATTTCACAATGAACCTGAATACAGAAATCATATATTAAAGTGTAATGCGAGATCAATTCAGACATATTTTCAAGTTTCAAAATTAATGAAATGTATGTATGTATGTATGTACATATGCAAGCGTATATTTGAATTAAGAGCAGACATTTATGGCCTCATCAGATATTTCTTATTTTATTGGAAAATGTGGACGCGACGGAGAACGATCTTTCACATTCAACAGATGTAGGCTTAATAGTCACTAGAGCATTAAATAAAATGTTTAATTTGTCTGTTCTTTGTCCTGGGGGCAAATCACCGGAGTCGATAACGAGAAGTTACGATCGAAATCAATTTTTAATTTCTGTGAAAGAAGTATGCATTTCCAAAAAAATTGGAACTAATCTCGTTAGAGTTTGAATAATTTTTGGGAAATTTATGTCCTTTTTAATATAAATAAGAGCGCATTTCGATCGCTTTCGAATACCGTGAGCCCCCTGCTTCGAAAATTTTAAATTCTTTTTTTTTAGACTTTTTTAATACAATATTGCTACTTGCGTTTCTATACTTCATTTATTTTCGGTTCAATTTACTTTCTCTGGATTCAAAATTTTTACATATGGAGTTTGACAGGCAAAATCCGAAAAAGTGGATTTTGGGTGTATTTCAGGTGTATATCCGCAGCTTAAAAATATTTTGTCATCCAACATTTTTAATTTTATTGTGTAAATAATGGCAAGAATGTGCGAAGAAATATGTAAAAGTTTCTACTGAATTCCCGCGGGATTCCCGTACGAAATTCCCGGGATACGGGAAATGAAAAATATGCGAATTCCCGCGAATTGTCCCGCGGGAAATCCCGGGATGCAAACTCTAATACTCATAGCCAAGACTCTCGCAATGATGGTATGTTTTGATTGGTTAGTCAACAAGTCAGACCTTTTTTGTTTTTTGTTTCTATTGTAAACTTCAGTATAAATTATGAATATTTATTTAACTTTATCATAAAATTAATGAAGTTTCTTTATAAAAGCTATGAACATTTTCATAAATTATATTATGAAAAATAATGAATTTGCATGGCAAAAGTTCATCGAATTAAGAACTGCGTTCCATAGTATCTAAGAAATGTTTCATAAATGTTATGATACTTTTCATTGATTTGTGCTTTATGAAACATGTTTTATACATTTTATGAAGTATTTCTTTGGCGTCTTTTTAATGACAATTTTCACTGAGGTTAAGACAGAATCATAAATAGTATGAAGGTAATTCATTCAGTGTGAAGGCAATTGTGTGGGAGGTACGAAAAGGGGCGTGGTTAAGACGTAAATATTTGTTTACGTTTAAAGTGATTATAAAAAAATTTTCACATCATTTCGCATTTCGATTTTGACTACCCGTATATCGGTTTTATTGTAACTAAAGTTTATGCCACTTTATGTGGGAGGTACCCGAAGGAGTGTGGCAATATTGCCCATATTCCATTCGCATGTAACCTCAATAAAAGCATTGTCAAATTTCACAGTATTCCGATTATCCGTATACAAGTTATAGCAGCTCTAATTTTACATAGTTTAAGGTGTTTTGAGAGGGAGGTACTGGAAGGGGCGTGGCAAAACCCTCGGCAAATTTAGTACACTTAGAGTGATTATAGAAACATTATCAATTACCAAAATATAGTTGCTTCCGAATATCCATGTGGAATTTACATTGGTTAATGTAAAGGGTGGTTAAATTTTAAGGGCCTATGTTGATTTTGAATAAAACACAAAATATTTAGGTAATTATTTTCTTTTCTTTTTACTATGATAATATTGGTATGGTTCAATTGTGTATGTAACAAAATATTGGCCAAATGGCCGCCGCGACCTCGGCGGCACACCTCCATCCGATGGACCACATTTTCGTTGACGCTGAGGCATAATTGAGGTTCTATGCCGTTAATGCGCCGAATTACCTCATCCTTTAGCTCTTGAATTGTTGCTGACTTATCGACGTGCACCTTTTCTTTCAAATAACCCCAAAGAAAGAAGTCCAACGGTGTCAAATCACATGATATTGGCGGCCAATTGACATCGCCACCACGTGAGATAACACGGCCATTGAATTTGTCGCGCAAAAGAGCCATTGTTTCATTAGCTGTGTGGCAAGTGCCATCGTCCTATTTAAACCACATATCGTCCACATCCATTTCATTCAAATCGGGTCATAAAAAGTTCGTTATCATCTCACGATAGCGAAGACCATTAGCAGTAAATGCCTGACCGGCCTCATTTTGAAAAATATACGGCCCGATGATGCCGCCAGCCCATAAACCGCACCAAACAGTCACTCTTTGTGGGTGCATTGGTTTTTCGACAATCACTCTCGGATTATCATTCGCTCAAATGCGGCAATTGTACTTATTGACGAATACACTGAGCTGAAAATGTGCTTCATTTCTGAAGATGATTTTCTTCGAAGTGCATTTCGATATGCATTTTTATTTGAACGCCCATTTTAATAATAAGCCAGGATAACATTAACGTGTTGCTCGATTGTGTATCTTTCCATGGTTCAAATTGAGTTAGTCTGAAATTGAGAAATGTCAAATGAAATGCAGAAAAAAACTTGACGTTTAGGTGTGGTTCACATTCAAAATCGGCACTTACAATTTAACCACCCTTTATTTTTCTAAATTCGTGTTTTTATGGAAATTCGCATTTTAATGGAATAATAATAAGTAAAAAGGCGTTAAGTTCGGATGGGCCTAATATTATATACCCTCCACCACGGAGTGCATTCCACAGTATTATCGGCAGATTAGAGGCTGTCAACTTTACATATAAATGCACTACCATATTAGGAAAATTCTTATGCTTCATTAGTATAATATTATTAATCCTCTGATATATATAAATATAAAACTTCAAGTGGAATCGAAAAGCGAACATAGGGCAGCAATCTTCATAAATGTGCCCTTAATATAATAAATAATTTCGCTCAAGACCGATTTTACCCATTTGCAATTTCTTGATCCCATCTACAGCTTAAATGTCTGTACCATTTTGATAGTTAAAGTTCTAATATTGAAAATCCAAAATGATTCACAGTGGAATATACACACCTAATTTCATGGTTTTAGCTACAGCCGTTTGGTACCAATGTCACTCCTTTTTCCATTTGGACTTTAAAAGTATGAATTTAGAAAAATTCGTATCTCTTTCTTCCACGTCTACGTAGACAGACGAGTGAAAATACTGAATTCATGATTCTAGCTACAGCCGTTTGATTGTTGCCAAATTTAATCACATTTATTTCCTGACGGTACGAATATCGAGAGAAAAGTGTACACACTCAGCGGTTTGGTTGGTACCATTTTTAGGCCTCTTTTCCAATTGTATCCCTTAAAAGTACGAATTTTGAAGAAATACCTCTATTTTACGTATCTAAGTAATTAATGAGATGTAACAACGCACTGAAATTATTAAAATTCATGAATGAAAATGATCCGGAATTCCATCGAAAAATCATCTTGACTGATGAGGCCCATTTCCACCTAGGTGGCTACGTCAACAAGCAAAATTGTCGCATCTGGGGCTCGGAAAACCCAAGAGTTATTGGTGAGAAGCCTCTCCATCCTCACCGTGTGACTGTTTGGTGCAGTTTATGGCCCGGCTGAGTCATTGGACCTTACTTTTTCGAAAATGGGGTTGGATCAACAGTTACGGAGAATGGATTGCGCTATCGAGAGATGATTAATGATTTTTATGGTAGGAGTTGGATGGTTTTGATCTGGACAACGTTTACTTTCAACAAGAAAAGTTTCCGGACCGTGTTATCTCTCGAAGAGGTGATCACAGTTGGCCACCGAGATCTTGTGATTTAACACCTTGCGACTTCTTCCTTTGGGGCCATGTGAAAGATAAGGTCTACGCCAACAGCCCAGCGTCGATTCAAGACCACAAATATAGAATTCGTGAGGCTATCGAGGACATAGGGCAGCCACTTTGCGATTTGTTTATGCAAAATTTCATGAAAAGGATATGGTCCTGAAACCGTGGTCGTGGTGGCCATTTGGTTGATGTTGTTTTTCATTATTAACGGCATACCTTCCACTTTATTATGAAATAAACTTCCGATCATTTATCTCAAAAATGGCCTTTTTTTCTTCGAATACCACCTCTTGTTGGAAAACCCTGTATTAGGAGTATTTTCAGTCCATGTTAGGGAAATTTTGTTCCCTTTGTGCCGATTTTGCCCACTTTCAATCCCAAACGATCTGCAACCATAAGACAACCTTACGGAAATTTTGAACCTCCTAGCTCATTTGGTTCGGAAGCTAATGTGCTTTCAACAGACAGACGGACATCTCTAAATCGTCTTAGAATTTTACTACGTCTCAGAATATATATACTTTATGTGGTCTCCGTTGAATAATGCAAGGTTTTACAAACGGAATGACATTATATATAATATAATGGTACCAACCAAACCGCTAAAGTTGGAATCATGTTATTCGGGGTACATATTGCTCAGACTGTGTAGACACGCAACATAAATTAATTTTTCGAAATTTTTAAATTTAGAGGGGAACAGGGTGAAATATGATAAAAACTCACTCGAACTTTTAGGGTTAAATGGGAAATAGGAATAAAAGTGGTACGAGGCAAACAGCTGTAGCTATCATAAGATTCAGTATGTTAACTCTGTGTATGTAGACTGCTGTGATTTTCCACACTAATTTCCAATGAGTCAATCAACTTAAGATTCTACAATCGAGAGGATCGATCGATAGTACCGTCTTTACCACAGACTCCTGTAATTGCCCCATTTCGTAAGCTCTCCTCGTTGTCAGTACCAGCAAAGGTGCATGCACACAGTACGATGGTTTATTTAATGCCAGTAGCAACAGACAGCTGAAAAATTCATAGACTTAAAGTTGCATGCATGACTAGAGTTGGCTGTTTATATGCTCATATTCATACATACATACATGCATACAAAAGCACACTCGCACACAGGATATGTACAGGCAGGCATACAATAAAGCTATAAGGCGGCATATAAGCAAATATGCCGACTATCATCGCAATAACAACAGAAATAGCAACGGCAATAGTCAGGGTACGTACATATGTATGGATTCATGTATGGACGTACATACATAAATATTGCAAAAAGCAACATGCGAAAATAGACACAATAAACTGAAGCACAGTTGGAGTTTAACTCTTGAGTTAAGCCGACTACGTGTTGCTTACCGACGTACACACACACCCATACACGCACATGCTGGTACTCTCACTCATTCATGTATGGATGTGCTCCCTCAACCATGCACAATACACCACCAGTCAGCATCCACTCTCCGAGTGTAATTCTATAAAATAGCATTGCATACCTTTTGGCGTTATTTGTCTGTTATTACTGAAGGTTTAATATCTACTTCACTGTTCGGTTGCAAATGCATGGCTGTGTTGGCATGGGGAATGGGTGTAGGTGGTTGTGTGTTCGTGTTCTCTGGCTTGGCATTGTGCATGTTTCACTTCGGCATTGTTGTATTTATGAGGATTTCAATAAAAACAACCACACACAACGAACGATACATAAAGTACAATAAAAGATAAATTCTCCACAACACACATTAAAAATGCGATTGGTGAGTAGGTGGGTACACGTGTGGATGGGGGGAGATGCAGAGAGAGAGAGAGAGGATGAGAAAGTTATTACAAAGCAAAACAAAAACAAATCATAAACTTAAACGTAAAAATACGACCAAGTCATAAATGATCAAAGGAAGAAAACAAACAGCAAAGTGGCTAATATACTTAGTATATATGTAGTACGAGGGACAGACAATCACACACACAGCCACACGTACAAACCGACAGGATGCTGCATTACCCTACCCTCCCCTTCCCGCTCGACAGGTAAATACACTCGTGGCACTTTGTGTCTGAAATGAAATTAACTTCCACGGGGAAGAACCCAGAAAGGTAAGGTACAAAGATTGTATTACACTTTGTTGTTTTAAGGGCGGCAACATTTGCGAGTAGTCAATAGGATAGGATATGTATTCAGATGAACTCGATGATATTTGCAATACATAAAGACCGAAACGATTCTTGGTATATAGCTTTCAAAGTGGAGAAAGTTTTGCTCTTTCAATTACTGACTGTTTATTATGACTTAAAGTAAAATAGAGAAAGCATAACCATTACCACAAGCAGGGTTCCCGTTCATCTGTATTTGAATGATAAATTATCATGATTTCATAATTTTCAAAAATTGTTGTTGGTTGCGAAAAAAGTGCTAAATAATTACACCAGCAAATATTAATTTTGGAAATTTAAAATAATAACAAAAAATTTGTTTCCACTAAAACCTTAAGTGGAGACGCTATGACTCATATATAGTGGATTTAGAAACACCAAGCATTAACTGTAAGAAATTTATGTGAAAAATATACCAATAGAAATAGGAAATATTAAATGACAAAGTCCAATAAAACCATACATTTTTTTATAGCCGATTCTTATTTAAAATTTTAAATGGTCTACCTTATACATATGTACATACTCTGGAGTTGCCGCATAAGTGAAAAATTTTGTGCAAAGGGGTGTGACGAGAATATTTGTGTTTCTAAAAAGGCCTTTAATATAAAATAATCTTCTTTCAAATACCCTTAAAACGTAGATAACACTACGCAACAAAAAAATAAAACAAGTAAAAACTGCGTTTAGTCCGGCCGGAATGTCTATGCAGTCTGATGAATGTATACCCCGAAATCAATATTTCTAGCTGCGGCCATTTGGTTGGTACCTTTTCCCCACTTTACCACCTTAAAATTGCGATTTTCGAAAATCTCTCTATTTTACGTGTCTACGCAAGTAAAGGGATGTACACTCGAATTTCATCATTCTAGCTGCAGACGTTAATTATTATTATTATTATCCATCTCTTCCCATTGTATCCCTTGAAAGTAAGAATTTGATAAAAACCGTTTAATTTTTCGTGTCTACGCAGACAGGTGAATGTGTACTCCTAATTGCATGACTCTAGAAACGGCCATTTGATTGGTACAATGTGTATTCCCTTTTTCAATCTTACTTCCTAAAATCCAAACTTTATTTTCGTGGGGTGAATGGAACTTGTTTTTCCATTTATATGGACGGCGACCCAGTCTACTGCACAAAGGTCTGACGAACCACTTTTGTGGCCAAAACTAAAAAGAATGTTTTGTATGTGTTGGGGATGAAAATTTTCATGAAATTCATATTTTTGAAAGTGGACTTCATAGGTCCAAATTTTTATATATCCCCCATACAAAGATACCTTCCAGTTTCAATTCGGGCCGCTCTAAAATCTTTGTTTAACTTCGAAGAAATTCGACATAAGATGTTGGATTTTGTTCAGAAACACATATTTTCATATTTTATTAAGTCTATTTTCGCAAGTTCGTAAAGAAGTATTATTAAAGTTCTAAAACTAAGTTTTCCTCTTCAATTTGTTCTTCATACTCTCTTTCTCAGTTTCTGCCAACAATAAAAAATATTTTCAGCATCTGGGTGATATGATAGATGTGATTCAGGATTTTCAAAAGATGCCTCACGTCTCATCCAAGACTCTTTTTTGGGAATCGATAGTTTTATTGTGTCTTTAAGATTTTTGTCACTTCAAATCCATCTTCCAGCTAAGATTCCGATTTTTCCCATATTAAATTAAACATTTTTCTGAAGCTGTTGCTTTTCCCATCTTTTCTAAAATATATCGCTGTAATAAATTCATTTTTTTTTTATTTTTTATTCCGCATAAACCTGCAAGTTTCCGAAAGATACAATGCAGCAGAGATCGGTCGAATTTTGATATTTAGTCGCATGATGGAATATTGCGGACACTTTCTTGTTATCTCATATAAAGTCTTATAAATAAATTTATGATTTTACATGCAGTATTTTCTTCCGCACTGTTTCACATTTTGTTAATATTTAATATTTTTCAAATAAAGTACTCACCATTATTATTGATCTGCATAAAACAAAAACATTTTATTAAACTGTTTTATTTAATAGTAATAATAATAAAATCGTGGCAAATTTGTGAAAAATCGACTTACTTGCTTGTGTTTACAATCTAAACTAAAATACACTCCGTTTGTCAGTTCGCTACTAAAGGTTAATTGCTGTTTACAAAAACAAAATGTTTTTTCTGATTCTCTGAAGCGTTTTCTACGAAAGTGCATTAACAAAAATAAGAAACAAATTTGAGTTTTGGCCAAAAACAAATTTACTATTTTGATTTTCCGATTATCTTATCCATAAAAATATAATTGGCATTACTTTCATAATTTTGAATTTTTCAAATCTCCCTCATCAAAATCACAGACCTAACATGAAATTAATGAACGATTTCCCATGGAATTGTTCTGTGTATTCTTGTATTTTTTAATATGGCGTAAGAATAGTATTTAGTCTTTCTTAGCAGTTCGCTTGTATTGTCATCTGATCATAGAAATTGCGACAGTTTATGAGTACTTGACAATAATTGAGATACATATATACCCAATTAACTATTCTATTGAATGTTTTACAATGAGCTGGATGTGCTGCTTTGTACACATTATCATTCCGATGCATGAATGGATTTCTGTGTTGGTCTTGAAATCTTTTGAAAATCAATAACAACGAGTTTGAGGGTTTCAATGACAAACAATGTAACTATCGACGCGTTGACAACATGCAGGTGAATGAAGATAATTATGTTTGCTAACAGCTTAATAGGCGCAACAATAAATCCGTCCATTGAAATGAACGGAAGGGGGCTAATTTGCAAGCGCAAAATGAGCAAAATTTGCATAAGACGGAAATATAGCTTTTGAAGTAGTTGGCATTTTTAGAGTGTGGACTTTTATAAAACTTTGATCGATTATTTACGGGATTTATTTACGTGATTATTTACTGTTTTAGTGAAAAACAAGTAATAATGGCGTTAAATTCGGCCGGGGCGAACTTTATATACCCTCCACCATGGATTGAATTCCACAGAGGCTGTCGATATTCGTAGAAGTGCAATAGTATTACAGGAAAATATAATTTTTTAATATAGCCAAACCAAAACAAATACAAATATTGAAAAAAATAATTTTATAAATAAATATTTTTAATTGATTTTGTGCATTGTTGACCTTTTGTTTTATTAATTCTCGTTTGTATTTATTCAGCTTGAGGCCATAGGAAAAACTAGTGTTGTTAATTTATTTTATTTTATTTTTCCTAATATTTCGGTTGCCTTCGTCAACCATCATCAGGGGTAAAAACTATTAAAAAATAATAAGCGTCGTACTGTTCTTCTGCACGAAATATTGGGAAAAATAAAATAAAACTAGCAACACTAGTTTTTCTTATGGCCTCAAGCAGAACAAATACAAAAGAGAATTTATAATATTTTTATTATTTCAAACCACGCTTATAAGGCAAGGCTGCCAATACGTTAACATATCGAAATAATACTTCAAATCAATTCAAAAATAAATATTCTTATATTTATGTTTTCAAAAAGCTTTAATACCAAAGTACAAATTTTGAAAATGCATTACCTCACTTACATCGTGCAAAATAACCTAACTTCATAATTCAACCAATTTTTGCCCTAAAAGTACGAATTTGGAAATATCTTTTTATTTTACGTGCCTATGCAGTCAGAGGAATGTATACACCGAATTCCATGATTCTAGCTGCCGACATTTTATTGCTACCATTTTTATACCCTTTTTCATATATTACCCCCATAAGAGTACGACTTTCTAAAATCTCTTTATTTTACGTGTCTACGAAATTAGAGGAATGTACTCACCGAATTTCATCATTCTAGCTGTAGTCGTTAAGTTGGTACTATTTTTATCCTTCTGTACCCATTGTATCCCTTCAAAGTATGAATTTGGAAAAAACCTTTTTTTTCGTGGCTATGCAGTCAGAGGAATGTACACACCGAATTTCATGACTCTAGCTGTGGTCATTTGGTTGGTACTATTTTTATCCCCTTTTTCCATTTGAACCCCAAAAACTATGAATTTGAAAAATCCCTTTATTTATCGTGTCTTCGCAATCAGAGGAATCTATACACCGAATTTCATTATTCTACGTGCAGCCGTTTGGTTGGTACTATTTTTATCCCTCTGTTCCCATTTTATCCCTTAAAAGTACGAATTTGGAAAAAACGTGTTTATATTATGTATCGATTCAATTAGGGGAAAGTACACACCTAATTTCGTGTTTCTAGCTGTTGTCGTTTAATATGTACCATTTTTATCCCTTTTTGCCGCATTTCACCCCCTACGAATAAAAATCAGTTAATGGTGCACGTTTTTGTTATAGGGGAATGCACATACCCAATATCAAGTAAGTACAAGCAGACATATTGAAAAAATATGCTTAAATACTCTAAAATATTAGGGGTTATTATGGATATGTTAAGTCCTTGTGAGGGAAAAATTCCCTTCAGACCGATTTCGCCCCGTTTCAATCCCAACCGATCTACGACTATGAGACGCATTTATGTCAAATTTGGACATCCTACCTCCTTTCGTTTAGATGCTAGCGTGCTTTCAACAGACGGACGGACAGATGGATAGACGGTCGGACATGGCTAGATCGTCTTATAATTTGTTGCCCATCAAGAATATATATACTTTATAGGGTCTCAGGTCGATATTTCAAGATGTTACACACGGAATGACAAAGATAGTATGCATACCCCGATCCAGGAGGTGGAGGGTGTAAAAATTATGTGAATAATGTTTTTCAAGGAATAAATTCGTTGATGCTATTTGTCGTAATTGCCACACAAAATCAATCATTTGGCAAAACTTAAATCCCCACTATTACACCCAGATGCTCCTTACACAGATCATTGGAACGCCCGCCACGTCCAGCATATTGCAGCGCTCTGCAAATACATTCAGCATCTAGTGGGACAATTTTAAAGCACTTTTTTGATTTGTACCAAATTCATTTGCACTCTTCTACCTTTCGCGTTGTCAATCTACGATGTTTGTAGTTTTATGTTCTTCTGGGCAGAATGACCAACATCAACAAACTAAATAACGCCGATGAGGAAATGTTATTTCTTGTCGTTACCTTTTTCGTTGGCCATATGTTTCCACATCTTGTTCTATCTTTTGATGGCGGCTATTTGGTGAGGATTTTCTCTGATGTAATGGCATTCGGATAATCTTCTGTGTTTTCTTTTTCAACGTTTACTGCTGATGATGCAGGAGTCATTTCGATGTTCTTTGTGTGCAGGAACTGCAATGCCATCGGAAGCAGTGAAAATATTTAATGGATGTATTCCATTAAGTTAATGTCAAAACAAAAATTTCAGCTGTATTTTGAAAACCTACAGCATACATAGGATGCAGTGAAAATTAGTTTTGTCCAAATGTTTGCAAATTGCAAAACATAATTTGAAGGCCTTCTAACCATAGTGTATGTCTTTAGAAAACACAATAAAAATTAAATGCTTTATTTGTTAAATTTGATTTAAATAGTGGTAGACCGATTTCAGAAAATCGTTCAATGAGAAAACATTCATTCATCCAAGGACTAAAAGACACATCCAAGAATTTTGAGCAGATTTTGTCATATATTAATTACATGTGTAAAAATTATAATTTAGAATTATTGTGTTGTCATTTATTTTAGTTTAAGACCAAAGGTCGTGCTGAAGTCTTCAGCAGAACCCAAAATTTGCAAAAAGGCAAATTTAGAATTATTTTTACTTTTGACATTCAAAACATTAATATTGAAATATTATTTAAAAACTTTTTAAATAAAATTCCAATTTTCGTCAAAGCTACATTTAGTAGTTCGACTATCATTTTGCCAGTATAAATCCGATCATCCCCGATTATACGTCGTGTAAGGGCTACAAATCTCATCTTCATCTGATAGAACAATTATAAATTTTGCTGTCAAAATTAAAAATAATTAATGGACACGAATAGACAGCTCTAATGGCGAAATATATTCGGACAACGCACCACAAGAACCAAAGATTCATTTTAGTCGGGAACATCTACAACTTTTTTGGAGTAAGTTCTTTTAATTATTCAAATTAAATAATTTTAATTTCGACAGCAAACACGTTTATAATTGTTGCAGAGGAAGTACCAGGAACACGATCAAGAAACTTATGGAGTGTCTAAGTTGCACTAACTACACTGTACAACAATTTCAAACTTTTTCCAAAATTACGGAGTTCTGACAATAAATTCTGACCAAAAAATATATACGTGTGTCGGCGTTTTGACAGATCGCATCGGAATTTCATTTTATAGACGATTAAAGTTTGCCAACTCTGGCTTTTTCTTGCAGCATATCGGTGTATAAAACTATGTATTCTTTACATCTGAGTCATAGGTTATGTTCAGCAAATTTGTAGATAATGATATGTCGAATATTTTTGTAGAACATAATAACTCTCTGACTAGCCCTCATAACGCATTTGTTGGCTTTATTTTAACAAATTGTATAAAACACCCCGAAAAGTGGGAAGGGCAGGGATGAAATATTCTACAAAAATGTTGACCATAAAATTTTACTACATATATCAGAACACAACAAAACCCAAAACTTATCACAGATGCCAAAAATCAATCAAATTCAAGATTGCCCATTAAGGGTTAATTTAGTTATTGTTCAGTAGGGGTGGGATAGTGCACGAATTTTGGATTTTGATATGCTAGAACACCCTATTTTGTGAGGTCGGCAATAAAATTCATGAGCCAAAAAATGGGGATGGTGGGGTGAGTGTAATTGGCGATCATCGGGGTCAAAGGTAAGTGATAAAATACAAGAAAAGTCCCAAAACTGCCTCGGAGTCGCCCCCAGAGGGGTTAATTTAAAGACCAACCCCATTAATTTTCCCTCCCCAACATTTATTTCGAACACACATACTCCCTATCCTCACTCGTTAAGGAGGCTCCCATACACATTTTTTTTTATAAAATTTGTCCCCACCGCTTTTACTGGCCCAGGAGACCGCTAGTGGGGTCAAATGTAAGACCCACCCCCTATATTTTTTTAGCACCAATATTTTTTCAGAACACACCTACCCTCCATCTGCAGTCTTATGGCGGCCCCATACATTTGCCTATTTTTTATATTTTTTATGAAAGAAAGGCCCAAAACTGCCCCGCAGTAGACCCTGGAGGAGAGAAGTGGTGGTATGTTTAGGGACAATGTTCAGGAGGTAAAATTAATCTCCACTCTAGGGTCCACTGCGGGGCAGTTTTGGGCCTTTTTTCAATAGAAAATATAAAAAATAGGCAAATGTATGGGGCCGCCTTAAGGATTGCAGATGGAGGGTATCTTATATTTCCACTGGAAATATCCATATTGAAAATGGGTCAGATCGGTTCAGATTTCAATTGCAAAAATTAAATTCATGGTATCTCACACGAATCGAAAGTTATAGAAGACACGGCAAGACTGTATTTTCCAAAGAAATATCATTTTTCATTTTGTATGATTTGGTAAATATTTACTATGAAAGAAGGGTGTGATTTCATAAATCCTTCAAAAATTACTTTTAATTGTAAATATCATCATTGTGTAGCATTTCTAAAATAATATCGAAAAATTATATTATTATTCTATAACTTTCGATTCGAGTGAGATCGCATGACTTTGTTTTTTGCTATTGAAAGTAAACACTTTAGATTAAATCTAGATATTGTAAATAAATATTTTATTTTTTTATTGTCAAGACAAAATATATTGTTTTTAATTAAAATAAATTTTATACATCCATAAGAAAAAATCTTTCAAACGGACCCCTACCCTTCAGCACATTATAATTCACGCTGCATAAGCTTAATGATCAGCAGACAATATTAAAAAATATGACTTTTTTTCTTTGATTTGATAAAGATATTCATATTTCATCTTTTCACCGCTGCGATCTCAGTATAAAGTAGATTTTATATCGTGAGTTTCTTATAAACTTGTGCAAATCTTTTTCTTCAATCACAATTTATATACTTCTAAAAAGAAAACTTCCAAAAAAAGGTTCCATTTCTATGTTTTTTTTTTTTCCAAAAAGCCAACAAAATTATTTCGCTTGTAAATTATTTGCTTCTTTCTACAGTTGCAAATTTCTTTTTGTTTTAATGAAAAAGACATAATTAAAATACGTTTAATGTCCCTCCAGAGTCATTTTGGCGAACGGATCTCAAAAATTGAAAATTTTTCAATTAGAAAAAATATATTTCCAAAAATTTGCATATCTCAAAGCTCCGATTGGAAAATCGTTGGTGGATTTTTTAACTCCATACGTTGACTTCTTGCTCAGAAAGTATTAACTCATTCCAGCTGTAAATAAAGAAATGACGACCAGTTTAGTAATTAACCACAAAATCTGCAACATATTTTCCATAATTTGGAAATTTGGGTAATTTGGTATTTATTTTCGAAGACATTTTTCCTGCATATTCCAAAATTTCTTTAAGAAATCTCAATTTTTGTTCAATATGAATTTATTTTTTTATTTTTAGTTTTTCGCGTCATTCAGCGCATATTTTGATCTGCTATTTATTCCCTCTTAGATATTATCAAAGCCAAAATTATATTTAATATTGCATAATTTTATTGTATTTGGTAGCAATTATTATTTTAATTAATTTATATTTTAATATTGCATAATTCAAATGTTTTATTTAAAAGTACATGTAAGTCATTTCAATTGTCCAATTCGTTTTCTAAGTGTATGTCATCAAGGACATTCATATAAGATGGGCTTATAAAACCCTCTTCATAACCAACGCTATCGTCTTTCATATCGTGGTCGTCACTACTTCGACGTGTGATTGACTTCTTTTCAGGACTAAATTTCACGCTTGGGTCGTCGCAATTTAACATATAGATTACTTCTTGCGGAAGTTGTACGCGTTTCCGTTGCTGCATGCGTTTGCTTAAGCACAGTGAAGAAATCAAAGGATCCGATGTAAAAGTATCTTGAATATTATTTGTTCGACTATTCTCCCGAGAGTGGTGTAACCTATCGGCTTTATACACTTTGTGTCGAGATTCGGCAGCATCTTCTCCAAAAAAGCCGACTGGAAGTACAGAGTTCTCCATGATCTGTTTCGAATGTATAAGGACTTTATGAACTGTAGTGGTCATCGGCAACCAAGAATACTCCGTCAATATTATATCAGCAGTTTGAAAACAAAATGCTTGAAATTTAATCAAATTTAACGGAAACTGGCACGATAGACATATCAAAATGATTTTGAGGTTAAATATAAATTTCACGTCGACTCCTGTGATTTCAGAAAATATATCATGTCTTGTAAAGGCTCGTCGTGCAGTGTTCCCGTCATTTGTGCTACCAAAACCTCCAACTTTGGGTTTATCTACATGAAGTCCAAGTTGACTCCAAAATAATTTTTGAATACTTCGCTTTCTTTTTTCAATTGCCAATTTTTCATCTTTCGCTCGTATTTGCCATTTTTTTATTTCGCATTTGTAGCCTGCATGAAGTATAAATTCGAAAAAACGAATCCAGCAGTGCAACGGGCTTATCCCATATTTCGAATTAGATTCTTTAGCCCGAAATATGTCAGAGGTGTAATTTGAAATATTCATGAAGTGTTTTGGCGTTGCTGCACAACCTTTCCATCAATAACTGTTAAATATAGTTTAAAAGTAATGCACACGATTTTTCCTTCTCCGATTTGTATTTGCACGGTTTCAAGATTCTCAATTTCCCTTCTCAAATCGAGTTCTTCTTTCAAAATAACTTCAGTTGTTTCTTTCACGTATTCCAACTTTAAGGGCCTACAAAATCTTATCGAATGGGGTGTACGATTATTCCAAAGAAGTTTTCCAGAAGGGATCAGAAGTCTTAGAGGTATAATCGTTGTAGCCAAAAGTGATAAATCCGATTCTGGGCATGTGCTTGGGTCAATATATAATTGTTTGTATTATGCTTGGCCGGTGCTGCTATCGAAACCGTAGCTTACAATCAACTCCGCGTTTACATAGTTTGTATGTTCTTCTCTCATTATAGCTTCGATAACTTCTTTTTGCATCTCAACTATTCTTGATGCTGTGTGCGAAAGAAGTGCCCTCGAAGAAAGTCTTGCCAATTTGTCACTTACTAATATTCCTTCCGGCCGGCACTTTGATTTTACTGCAGCAACTTCATTGTAATGAGGATAAATGTCACAGTTTCTAATCTTACTTTCCCTGCGTATTCCACAATATTGTTCTTTTGTAAAGTTGTGTTCCAATAAAAATGCTAATGCCTCATCCGGTAGTAATTTTATGGGCATTCGCCCTTCTTGAAAGATTTTTTTTAATTTTCGCTGGCTTTGTTGGACTTTTTATAGTTTCTTTTAGCACAGTTGCCAAAGTTACCTGTCCATGCTTACGGGCTGATGTTGCTGCTGCACATACCAATAGATCGGTGTCACCACTACATGTTTCTGCAAGTTCCGCTGCTTCTCTTCTCTTCCCACTATCAGATTTCTCACAGAATGGAAGTCTCGGACGTCCGATAGCCGCAGCTGTTGCTTCTTTTGTTCTTTGTGGAATATCAAATGTAATCGTACCTTTAAACCAATCTCTATTTTTAATACGAAAAATCGGTATGTGTCTGTAGCATTTTTGCCACTTGTCATACATCTGTTTACAAAACAATTTTATTTTTTCGTTCAAATAGATAATATACTTTTTCTCTTCACTAATTCCAATTTTATCAACAACGTAAACGTAAACAGCATTTTGTCTTTCTGCTTTAGTGCGCTCTTTAACCCAGACTTCAAATAACTCGACGTTTTGAAAAGTATGTGTGCCTGGAAAAGATGGTATTTCTATCAAAAACGCACAAAACTGCAAATCCACATATGATTGATTAAAATTGTAACATGTTGACATTTTATTTTCTGTTTTACTTGCACTTGCCGAACGATGCCAACTTTTTAGAAGCTTACATAACCTCAACATTAAACATTTTCAGTCCTCACTTTTTGGCAGCTCTGAACTTCTTATATTTTTCCACATACAAGAAAAATATCGTCATGTTTTTTATTAAAATTATTGAATACTCACTTGGAACTTTATTTTCCATAGTAACACTTTATTTTAATTTTTCACAAAATTTAAGAAATACGCACTTCAAAAATGATATGCAAATAGACCACTTAAACACTTTTGCAATGACACTTCAATATCACAAGTTTGACAGCTTGCCACGTAACGGGACATTTATTTTTACAAATACCAAATGCATTTTTCTTAAGTTTGATGTGTTTTCTATTAGATTATAACAACAAAAAAGCAATTATATCATGTGTGAAATTCGACTTTTGGCCAGTGAAATGGTTCATTTGACCTATAGTGAAATGGTATAACCTTTTTAAAAGTATATTTTTCTGCTCCAGCCCAGTGATAACTTCAGTAGCACCCATACACACTAGGGATCCAAAAACATTTCTGGAAAACGCCTTAGCTCTATGCATGTGAAATTTTGTCATAGGTAGCTTCCGTACAAAAGTTAGACTATTAATTCCAGAATGTCAGATTGGAACCACTGAGTCTAGTAATCGATACCATGTCAAGGTACATGTAGTGGTAGTCGGCAAGGCCCGTAATGTATTCAATATTTTTTTTGTCGATTTTATCTATTCCTACTCTCGTTAAGTTCACAAAGTGGCCCTTTTGTGTACCAATTTTAAGCGGAAGTTTTCATTCATGCTATTAAATTTAATTTTATTTATGTTTGTGAAACGACCTTTCGAAGAATGTGGATGCATTCTTTTATTCGCAACATCACTTAAAATTTAATTCCCGTTTAACATCTCGCAATAAACATAAAGCGGCGAACATAAATAATGGCAAACATCTCCCTTGCCGGCAGAAGAGACCAGCGATAGTAAATCATTCGTCGGAGAACACAGCAGTAGCTGACCAATTTATTAGATATCGTGGCGATTTGTAGACAATAATGAAAAACAGCAACGACAACAACAACAAAACGAAGCAAACCAAAGCCAAGGAACCAAAGCATTCGTGCAGTCATTCATTCATACACCAGAAACCCCTTTTAAATTCATGACTGAACTTTGAAATTAAAAAGCCAATTGTTGTACCTCCTTTGGAACAGCAGGACAAAATGAACCTTTGAATAAATGGCCAGTCGCCCTCCACCCTCACATTCCACATGATGTGTCTGTGAATTATGACATCACTACAGAAACACATATTCCCTGATGAGTTGTGCCACACAACGGGGGCAGGCAGGTCTGACAGGCTACAGCAGCATAGAGCATGAAATGTAAAATTATTACAAGTCCAACACATACCGTAAAGGTATAGACACATAAATAGACACGAAGGCAGACAGACAGGCAGGCGGGTTACATGGGCCAGCCGTGGCTTTTTACCCGCAGACAGTCCAGACCATTGGACCTGTGGAAACACCACCACGAACAGCGAAAAGGGAAAAAACGCAGCAAAATGACCATGACAACATGTTGAAAATGCATGATGTCCTTTTTGCACTTTTTTCTCGCTTGTATTCACAAATTGAAGGAAAAACATGAAACGGACAAAAACCGTCGGATTTTTGTCGTTGAATATGACAGGCGCTGGCTAGCTAGAGCTAGCTGTACGTGTTGCCAACGAACGAGGGGAGTTTAAAAGCTTAATAAAGTAATTAAATAAATGCCTTTTAGATTGTCCAAATACTGAGACATTGGCGTCTGTGGGTATGGGTTGGCCAAAGGATTTATTGCGCCTGTTGAGTGAATGTGTGATTTGGGACGGCGCATATAAATCCAGCGTGCAGTGGCGTGTTAGGCTAATTCTCGTTTATTTGTAAAGATTTATGCTTTGACTTTGACTGGATTTTACGTAGGCGTCCCACCGAATATACGAATATTCTGCACTATGGTTTATTTTATTTTTTGGGAATAGTTTAGAGGAATATTTCCTAATGTTCAATGAAGACAATTACTCGGACTTTTAAGTTATTCGAATTATCGTTTATTCGAAAACAAAGAATTTCCAATTAATTGAATAATGGCGTCAATAGTTATTCGATTAACCGATTAATCGAACAATTGTTCACCAATAAAACATAGAGTAATATAGGCAAGACAGTATGTAAAGCCCCTATAATGTGTTAATAAGCGAAATAAATTCTCAGCACGAAATCTATATCAGAATATTTCTGAATATATACAATAGGCTGGGACGCGGTCCATACAATTTCCAGTCACGCCACGAAAATAAAATGCGGATTGTTTAATAATGATTTGCAAACCATTTCGTTCCAAGATCAAGCCGTCTCCCAGTGGTTCAGAATCAAAATCCATTGGCCAAAATTCAATAACTTTTGTTCTAGTAGACATTTTTAGTTCTGTAAAAAACCAAAATTAGACAAGGACCCAAGGATTATTTTGAGATATTTACATTGAAAATCGGGGAAAATTGGGCATATTTCCCGCAAATTAACTCCGATTGCTATAAAATTTCGCATGAGGATAAAGGAAATTTAGAAAATGATGAGAAGAAATTGAGTAAATTGCGTTTTGGAAGTAAAAAATCGGACTTCTTTCACTATATGTCTGCTAAATCAGGTATTATTTTGGTTTTTTTGGTATATATCCGGCAAATGAACTCCGATTGTTATAAAATTTAGCATGAGGATAAGGAAACTTTACTCACCTTTTGATCTGCGTACCTACTTTTATGAATTTAATGAGATGAAAACGACTAAATTTTGGTACTAAGTTTTGGTACTAAAAACTCGGATTTTTTGCACTAAATGTATCCTATCTTCCAAGGGTGCAATTTCGTGCAGGTAAAGGTTACACTACAAAAACGGGGAACCCTTGAACCTTTTCAAATATGTATATATATAGTTAGAGGCTTTTGAAGGAAAAAAGTTGTGTTGGTCAAATTCAGACATTTGTTCAAAAAACATATTTTTTAAATATTTATTACAAACATACAATATTTGGCACAAACATAGTCATAGTCAAACGTCATAATAAAGCTAAGAAACAACAATTTCTAACAAACAGTTCGACAAATTAAAAAAAACAAGTAAGGAAAGGCTAAAGTCGGGCGAGCCGACTCTATGATACACTCCACTTTCTATCCGAATACTATTCAATTCGGAGAAAAAGTGAAAACGGGAAGGTTTTTTGTATCCAATGTTAAATCGGAAAGGACATTTGTCTGAGGATATACTGAATCCTAGAACGAAATACGTGAAATAAAAAATGTATAGTCTGGCCAAAATCAGTTAAACTTTTGGGAGCAACATTTGTATTTGGGCTATATTTAAATCTGAACCGCTCTTACCCACTTTCACCATAGTTTTGTTTAGTTGGATAAGATTTTGTGCCAATTTTAAAGAAAATCGGGTACAATATGTGGTTTCTATAGCTCAAAAGTCAAATCGGGAGCGACATTTGTGTGGGGGCTATATCTAAATCTGAACCGATCTTACCCAATTTCTGCATATCTGTTTCTCGAGGGATTATAAGATGTTGTGCCAAATTTAAAGAAAATCGGGTACAATATGTGGCATTTACAGCGTAAAAAGTCAAATCTGGAGCGACATTTATATGGGGGCTATATCTAAATCTGAACCGATCTTACCCAATTTCAGCGTAGGTGTTTCTAGTAAGATTATAAGATGTTGTGCCAAATTTAAAGAAAATCGAATGCAATATGTGGTTTCTAGACCGGAAAAAGTGAAATCGGGAGCCAAATTTGTATGAGAGCTATATATAAATCTGAACAGATCTAACACTTTTTTACCAGAGGTGTTTCTAGTTGAAATATAAGATGTTTTCCCAATTTTAAAAAAAATCTGTTGTACTATGTGGTATCTAGAGTGAAAAGAGTCAAATCGGGAGTGAAATTCGTATGGGGGCTATATCTAAATCTGAACCGATTTTCTTCAATTTAAATAGCGTTCGTCCTTGTTCCGAAAAACTTCATTGTGCAAAGTTTCATTTAGTTATGTCTACAATTGCGACCTGTATCGTGATTACAAGAATAGATGGACAGACGGACGGACGGACATTGCTAAATCGACTCAAAAAGTGATTCTAAGTCGATCGGTATAATTAACAATGGGTCTATCTCGTTTCCTTTTGGGTGTTACAAACAAATGCACGAAGACATAATACTCTCGTGGAGTGTATAAAAAATACGTTTTTTTAAATTTCAAAGTCTTAAAACGTGAAAATCTGTAATACAAAAAAATATAAAAATATTCTTCGCATTATGAACAAATACGTAAAAGTATGTTAAAAACACATAAACACAAAAAATAAAAATTTTAATTTTCTTCAAAATCGAAAAATACGAAAAGCAGTCAACTTTGGGCCGACTTCTAAAATATATCCGATTTCCCGATTTTTAATGTTAGTATCTCAAAATAATCCTTGTCTATTTTTGATTTTTTACAGAACTAAATCATGTCTACTACAACAAAAGTTATTGAATTTTGGCCGCTGGATTTTGATTCTGAACCACTGTGCATCTGTGGGCTAAACCCTCCTGAAAATACCATTAAAAATCATGTTTTTCGAGTGTATTTTTTTGCGCTGCATTTCTATCAAATTATTTTTTCTGAAATAATAGACCCGTGAAAGCACTTTAAATATAAATTTTTATTCTTATCCTAGAGTAACTTATTGGTCGAATTATTGGACATTTATAGTAATTTTTTGTGTTTTATCGTGGTGATAAATGAAATATTTTTTCGTATTTGGTGCTAGTATACCTTTCGAATGATGTCTAAATGATGAACATCGGATTGAAATTGACACTGTACTCATTTCTGTAAAAAGAGTTTGAACATTTTGGCTCTGAAAATCAATCTCCAAGAAATATGAGTGTTAAGCTGTCCAATAATACGATCTATGAGTTATTCTAATACAATAATAAACATTTTATTTAAAGTGCTCCCAAGGGTTTATTAATTCAGAAAAAAAATTGGACAAAAATGCAGCACAAACAAATTCCACGGGAAAAACGTGATTTTTAGATGTCTTTTCAGGGGCGTTTAGCTCACAGACGGCTTAACCCAGCGACGAAATAGTTTGCAGATCATCTTTAAACAATCCAATCTTCATTTCTGGCGGGTGACCGGCACAACTTATTTTCGTGACCCATCCTCATATACAACATATTTTCAAATTCAAAATCCTTGTCAAAATGAGGAACCTTCACTTAATTTGCGGTAATATCAAAAGGTAATATCCATCGATTATCTACGAAAATGATGAAGTTGTAGCTCTTGTCATAAAGAACAAAAATTGTGAACATATAAAATCAAAAGAGGTCAAAATCACAAAACCCTTTGAAAATTTTGATTTTTTAACCTTTTTCCCCTGTTCAGGTCCATAGGTAGCAAACCGTTGAAAATTCAAGGAAACAATCAACTACAAAAATGCACCTAAGATCTCAATAAACAACTTTCTAGAACTTATGAACTTGCTAGGAATGATTCTTAACACCGTTTAGGTAGGAAAAATATATCTTGCAGGACTGCTTCTGTTAATGGTCAGTCCGACTGAAGTGCGTATGAGTGATATTATAACTTAATCAACAACACGTATACCCTACCTACACACACTACAGCCTATAAGATTAGTTCGAAGCCATTTGCGATTTTGACCTTGAAGATGAAGTTTTTTGATTTTATATGTTCACAAGTTTTGTTCTTTATCACAAGAGCTACAAAAAGAGTAAATCAAAATTCCAAACGATTTGCAAGATATGACCCTGAGAAAATGATCGCTTTTTGAGCAAAAATAACACCGAGGTAGACACATAAAATAAAGGGATTTTTCGAAATTCGTTCTTTTAGGGATAAAATGGAAAAAGGGGATAAAAATTGTACCACCCAAAAGACAGCAGCTAGAGTCACGAAATTCGGAGTATACATTACTCTGACTGCGTAAACATAAAAAATAAAAAGGTTTTTCCAAATTCGAACTCTTAAGGGATACAATGGGAACAGATGGCTGCAGATAGAATAATGTAATTTGGTGTATATATTCCTTTGATTGCATTTTACAAAAGTCGTACTTTATTTTATTGCTTTTACGACAAAATGTGTAGAATCATGAAGTTAGGTTATATTGCACTGTGTGCGTCAGACATAATAGATTTTCAAAATATATACTTTTGGAATTAAAATAGGTTGAAAATACAACCAACTAAATAAGATAGCTGAAAATGCACCCACTATCCCCCAATAATTAGGAAGTTTTGGAGATTATGTATATAGGGTGGCCATTTGAAATTTTAAATGAGAATCGGTTTTATTGGAAAGGTTGAACTTTGTCATTTGACAATGGAAAACTACATCATACATATGACTACCACGACTAGCGCGGCAGTGCCTAATCCGATCAGCCCAATTTTTCAAAAAATCCACACCAAACAGTTTGCATTTTTGCCGATTGATGAAATCACGAAAATTTTCCATGTACATTTCTTCCAGTTTGCGTTAAAGACTCATTACTCTGGAAGTAAGTTTTTAATGCTTTCCAATTTTACACCATAGCGTATAGCGTCCCATTTTGCAAATGTTAAACATAAATCTGAAAATAAAAATTAATGTTATTCTACCTTTCTATGTCAATGTAATCGGTAGTTCAAATTTAAATTGTTACATGGCCCACCTTAGATTTACTTTTTGAACTGGCTTGAAGTATTATTTCGATATTTATAGTATAAACATATTGGTAGCCTTGCCTTGTAAGCGTGGTTTAAAATAATTGAAATTTTATATTTAATTTAATTTTTTTTAATTTAAAATATTTTTATTTGTTTTGATTTGGCTATATTAAAAATTAACCGTTGACAATGTTACTGTAATTCTACGAAAATAGGCAGCCTCTTTGGTATGCAATCCATGGTGGAGGGTATATAAAGTTCTGCCCTTAAAGCCTTTTTACTTGCTATTTATTAGTCTATTGATTTTTAATTATACTTTGGGTGTTTCGTCCAATATCAATAAAATCAGAAATTAGTGCCATATGGCAACGCATTATCAACTGTACCAGCTTTTGATGACTTAAGTTTACGCACTGTGCACTCTTTGCAATATATGTATGTCCAAGCAAACCATGGAATGATTCCCATTTTTTGTTGTAATTCGAAAAATATTGGGCTAATTTGAGCCAAGACACATCTTGAACCCCACTTGAACTTCAAACTGCCGATTCCAAAGCAGTTCCACATGTGTTTGAAACCCGTTTAAAATATTTACTTCCGTCTATAATTGAAACTGTCTGCTTGGAACCATCATTCATAAGTGGTTAACAACAGAACTCATCGTCATGGCATCAGCCACAACCACGAGGAAACCCCTCAAAAAACTGGATATGTATATTGTAATTTTGGATGAATGACTTTAGCAAGAATGAAATAGACATGTGATGATTATGATTATTGTATAGACTGATTTGCTTTTTCAATTAATCATTAATACCACGAATTTGCGTAGACGTTTTTAATTGGATCAAAACATGATCTATGATGCGAGCGAATTTAGAGTATAAATATTAAAGATTATGCGATATAGAAATCATAACACAAATCGTCTTTCATTGATCAAGTTGTGCAATCTCAATAAGAATGGTACGTAAAGGAAATAAAGGAAATCGAAAAAATAATAACAAAAAAATCTAAGTGGATATTGGGTAATAATTAAAGAAAAAAACAAAATCCTCTGATACCAGGAAGCACCAATTGTTGTTAAAAAATTTTAATATCCTACTGAGTGTGAAAATAAAAAGAATACGATAAAAAGCTAGTGAGAGTCAGCTTATAGTTTCTAATACTGAGCTAAACATTAAAATCGAGAAATCAAAAAATAGAAATTTTCAAAATAATTACACAAAAAGTCATAAATTCTGAAGTAAGCTGCAGCGTCACCTATTGTTGACAAATAATTCATGTTGAGAATAATAACTAAACAAAAACGATGAAGTTTTAAATGAGAATGACAGCGCCTCTAAGCATTGGGGCATGAATATATGTAAAGAGATGGCCAACCA
>CANDYM010000150.1:0-33227 GCA_947397865.1 Polietes domitor
TCTAAAACAGTTTTTAATTTCGAATGGAAGGGTCACGGCCACTTTCCGCCCATCTTTGCACAACTATTTACACTGGATCTACTAACACAAATTTTCAGCACTCTAGGTGTTATAGAACTGACAATATTCGATAATAGGTTTTAACTTCGTATGTGAGTTAGCACGTCCATTTTTCCAATACCGCCCATTTTTGGCACAACTAAGCAGGTTTATGCTAGATGCACTCACACAAAAGTTCAGCATTGTAGCTGTTATAGAACTGAATATATTCGATAAAAGGTTTTAACATCGTATTGGAGGTACCACGCCCAGTTTCCCAATACCGCCAATTTTTGGAACAACTACGCATATTGATGCTAGATGCACTTACACAAAATTTCAGTATTGTATATGTCATAGAACTGTATATATTCGAAAATAGGTTATAACTTCGTATGGGAGGTGCCACACCCACTTTCCCAATAGCGGGCATTTTTGACACAACTACGCACATTGATGCTAGATGCACCTACACAAAATTTCAGCACTCTAGGTGTCCTAGAACTGACAATATTAAAAATTGGGTTTTAACTTCGTATGGGAGGTGCCACGCCCACTTTTCCAATACCGCCCATTTTTGGCACAAATGTGCAGACTAACAATTAGTGAACTTTCACAAAAATTCAAGGTTCTAGCTGCAACAGTACTCCAAATATGCTAATTTATAAAAAACGAATAAAACTCAAATTTGTGTGGGAGGTGCCACTCCCACTGAAAATATCAAAAAATTATATAGCATATTTTCACCATACACATATTTTGCATACACACTTGACAAACCAAGTACAAATTGACTAAAATTAAGGAATTGAGGAGGTCATTTATTTGGCACTCAATATGACTTTATTTAATTTATGATTTTCCGTTCGTATTCTAGTCAAATACAAATTACTCAAAATTAGTTTTATTTATTTAAAATTTTTGTAGTTTGTCGAGTATAAAAAATAAGGAGTGTATAAATTGAGACAGTAGACCACATGATTAAGTTGCTGTTTCAATTAAAAACATTAAATTGTCTAGAACGAAATGCATTGCGATTTTAAATAGGAGCAAGGTTGAGTAAACCATTCCTTGATTGTTGATGAAATGGCAAGTCATAATCTATTTTTGTTTTGGTCGAATTCTTTTTTGAATCTGGGGAACATTGGACATTGGGGGCTACTTTGGGACAAGTATGAGCCGCGTGCCACCATAATGAGCTGCGTCGGACATTCAAAATAAACAGACATTTTGGTTTAGTCCATTTCATTTATTTGAAATTCCTCGCCACCATACATAATTCTCAGGCACAGTGTGCTTTATTCCATTTCATCTTCGACCCGTCCTTATTGGGAAACCCTTTATTATTGAATTCAAATGGACTCGATAAAGGGGAGTAAGCTTGAAATCGTTGGCATCATTTTTTCGTGTGTGTGTGTGAGCTGGTTATGCATTCAATTGTGACTTGGAAATTTTCTCAGTCTAAGGCTTCTGATGTTTTGGTTTGTTCTGGGTTTATCCTTTGGCTGGTAGGTTTATCCTGGCTGCCAATAAGGCGCTATGGCGTTGTTGGTCTCCCCCTTGATTGCTTTGTGCCTTGTCTTTGACCTCGCCATAATCCTTTCCATTTCTCTCTCCCCCCCTGATCAGCCCAATATTTGCTATTGTCTCTGATGTCGTAGCAAATCTCAGCGTCCTTCTGCATGAATTTGAAGTGGGCATCTATATGAATGCCACAACTGATGACTATGCCCCTCAAAACATTTTAAAATTGATTTTTATTATTACAACAATTTCGTTCCAAGTTTATCTGCCACATAGTATGTGTATGTATGTGTGTATGTATGTGTGTATGGATGTATGTTTCTTGGTCAACAACACCACACAACAATGGCAGTCAACTACAACTACAACAACAACAACAGACAATACGAACAACAAAAACAAAATTGTGTTGCCTTTTATGAACTTTAAAAACAAGTTTGTTGGGTGTTGTAGTTGGTGATGTTGCTGTTGCTGTTGGTGGTGTTTCGGTTTTTATGCCTTTATATGGGCCAGGGTGTGCGTGCGTGTGAGTGAGCGAGTGTGTGTTGCGCAATTGTGGCATGTGGCACTTATGGTAAGAGTGTACTTTACATGCTCTTGGTCTAACCTACATACTTGCCGCAGCAACGACAACGAGCAACTACACACAAAGATTGCTGCAACAGCAAAAAAGTAGTCGTATCGTGGCTGGCGAGCGAGAGAGTGAAACTGTTTCAAGCCTTTATACGCAGCAGACAGCCTCCGTTAGTTGTTGTTGTTGGTGTTGCTGGTGCGGCGGCCGGTTGTTGCTGTTGGTGTTGTTAGTGGTGTTGCTGTTGCAACAATATTGCTGTGTATCATGATGATGGTGTTCGTGGTGTTCATCACATCACCAGCATCGTCATAGTCCTCAGCATCAGCATCATCATCATTATTGTTGTTGTGGTTAACCATGGGGTCGTTGTTTTATTTCTATAGGAGGGGTGTTTAACATTTTATTATACGAACACACACACACTCACTCACACGTGATATGCAAATAGCAACAATATCCCCAGTGTTGTGTACATTGTATGCATGTATGTATGTACATATATGACCGACAAACATGAATATCATGAATAGTTGAATATGGGCGCTTCCACGATATAAATCTAAATTTCGCAACGACCAGTGCCACTGCAGAATTATCCGGATAACTTCTTAGAATTAGGTTGGAAGTGGTAGCCCTCTGCAGGCCAATTCGAAGCTTCTGCAATATGGGCATAATTGAAATTAAAGAAGTTTTGGAGTGGTTGCTCCGCAATGTTTTTACTAACACTAGCATCAACATTTTCAGAATGCCAACGGATCCATTTTCTCGGTGACCCTAAAGTCAAGAAGCTTAAATAGCTTAAAACTATTTATTATCCATGTTAGTCTAACATGTGTTAAAAGATCCTCCACGTTATGAGTATCCATGTGAGGTGATTCTGAACTTTCTCGAAATTCTATCCTAGAATTACGAGGGAAATGTACATCAAGCAATAAATCCAACTAGATAATGTCCAGTCGTCATACTCATTCTGGATGAGTATAACTTTCCTGGGCCTAGCCGTCAGGTTTTAGTGAGTCTTTAACGACAACTGCAAGAAATTTAAGTGAACAATTTTCGAGAAGAGATCGGTCTTCACTTCAGCCTTCATAAGCATATTTGGCGCCTTTGGGGATCACAGAATCCACACGTGAATATTGAGAACTATTGGTGTGGAGTTTGGGACGTACTGAAAAATTAGGTTGATCGGATGAGGTACTGCCGAGCCAGTGATAGTCATATGAATGATATTGTATTCCATTATTAAATGACAAAGTTCAACCTTTCCGATAAAAGCAGAAATTTGAAATAATAATTAGTACTTTTTAATAGCCGATTCTGATTTAAAGTTTTAAATGGTCCACCCTATATAAAGGAAGGTTCTTCAGAACAAAAAATTTCAAATGCTTTTTATAAAAGAATGAGGCGATGTATTTAGATATTTACCCATTTTATTTTTTTATTTATTTTATTTATATTATTTATTTTATTTATTTTATTTGTTTTATTTATTTTATTTATTTTATTTATTTTATTTATTTTATTTATTTTATTTATTTTATTTATTTTATTTATTTTATTTATTTTATTTATTTTATTTATTTTATTTATTTTATTTATTTTATTTATTTTATTTATTTTATTTATTTTATTTATTTTATTTATTTTATTTATTTTATTTATTTTATTTATTTTATTTATTTTATTTATTTTATTTATTTTATTTATTTTATTTATTTTATTTATTTTATTTATTTTATTTATTTTATTTATTTTATTTATTTTATTTATTTTATTTATTTTATTTATTTTATTTATTTTATTTATTTTATTTATTTTATTTATTTTATTTATTTTATTTATTTTATTTATTTTATTTATTTTATTTATTTTATTTATTTTATTTATTTTATTTATTTTATTTATTTTATTTATTTTATTTATTTTATTTATTTTATTTATTTTATTTATTTTATTTATTTTATTTATTTTATTTATTTTATTTATTTTATTTATTTTATTTATTTTATTTATTTTATTTATTTTATTTATTTTATTTATTTTATTTATTTTATTTATTTTATTTATTTTATTTATTTTATTTATTTTATTTATTTTATTTATTTTATTTATTTTATTTATTTTATTTATTTTATTTATTTTATTTATTTTATTTATTTTATTTATTTTATTTATTTTATTTATTTTATTTATTTTATTTATTTTATTTATTTTATTTATTTTATTTATTTTATTTATTTTATTTATTTTATTTATTTTATTTATTTTATTTATTTTATTTATTTTATTTATTTTATTTATTTTATTTATTTAATTTATTTTATTTATTTTATTTATTTTATTTATTTTATTTATTTTATTTATTTTATTTATTTTATTTATTTTATTTATTTTATTTATTTTATTTATTTTATTTATTTTATTTATTTTATTTATTTTATTTATTTTATTTATTTTATTTATTTTATTTATTTTATTTATTTTATTTATTTTATTTATTTTATTTATTTTATTTATTTTATTTATTTTATTTATTTTATTTATTTTATTTATTTTATTTATTTTATTTATTTTATTTATTTTATTTATTTTATTTATTTTATTTATTTTATTTATTTTATTTTTTTTTTATTTTATTTATTTTATTTATTTTATTTATTTTATTTAGTTTATTTATTTTATTTATTTTATTTATTTTATTTATTTTATTTATTTTATTTATTTTATTTATTTTATTTATTTTATTTATTTTATTTATTTTATTTATTTTATTTATTTTATTTATTTTATTTATTTTATTTATTTTATTTATTTTATTTATTTTATTTATTTTATTTATTTTATTTATTTTATTTATTTTATTTATTTTATTTATTTTATTTATTTTATTTATTTTATTTATTTTATTTATTTTATTTATTTTATTTATTTTATTTATTTTATTTATTTTATTTATTTTATTTATTTTATTTATTTTATTTATTTTATTTATTTTATTTATTTTATTTATTTTATTTACTTTATTTATTTTATTTATTTTATTTATTTTGTTTATTTTATTTATTTTGTTTGTTTTATTTATTTTAATTAGTTTATTTGTTTTATTTATATTATTTACTTTATTCATTTTATTTGTTTTATTTATATTATTTACTTTATTCATTTTATTTATTTTATTTATTTTATTTTTTTTTTATTTTTTTTTTTATTATACTTATACTTATTTTATTTATTAAAAAAAAAATAGTCCCACAAAATACGAAAACCACAAAAAATACTATAATCATCAAATAATTCGAGTTATTCTTCGATAAGAGCACACATTTTTTTTTAAATTTCTATATATTAATTCAGAAAAAAACAAGTAAAAACGGCGTTAAGTTCGGCCGGGCCGAACTTTATATACCCTCCACCATGGATTGCATTCCACAGAGGTTGTCGGTTTTCGTAGAAGTGCAGTAATATTACAGGAAAATATATTTTTTTAATATAGCCAAACCAAAACAAATTCAAATATTAAAAAATTAATTTTATAAATAAATATAATATTTTAATTACTTCAAACCACGCTTATAAGGTAATGCTACCAATACGTCAATTCAAAAAATAAATATTCTTATATTTATATTTTCAAAAATATTTTCAAAGCCATAAATATTGGTAGATAGTGGGTGCTACAGTTGGTTGTATTTCCATTCTATTTGAATTCCAAAAGTAAAAATTTTGAAAATCCATTATCAGACGTACATAGTGCAAAATAACCTAAGTTCATGATTCAACCAATTTTTAACCAATTTTTAAAAGAAAAAGTACGAATTTGGAAAAAAACTTTTTATTTTGCGTGATTCCAGCTGCGCCCATTTGGTTGGTGCCATTTTTACACCCTTGACGTTTCTAGCTGTAGTCGTTTAGTTGGTACTATTTTTATCCCTCTGTACCATTGTATCCCTTGAATGTACTAATTTCGAAAAATTCGTCTATTTTCCGTGTCTACGCAGTCAGAGGAATGTATACTCCGAATTTCATGACTCTACTTGAGGTCATTTGATTGGTACTATATTTATCCCCTTTTACTATTTTGACCCCAAAAAGTACGAATTTCGAAAAATCAGTTTATTTTCCGTGTCTACACACTCAGAGGAATGTATACTCCGAATTTCATGACTCTAGCTGCGGTCATTAGATTGGTACTATTTTTATCCCCTTTTTTCATTTTAACCCCAAAAAGTACGAATTTTGAAAAATCCGTGTATTTTACTTATCTATGCAATCAGAGGAATGTATACACCGAATTTCATTATTCCAGGTGTAGCCGTTTGGTTGGTACCATTTTTGTCCCTCTATTCCTATTTTACTCCTTAAAAGTACGAATTTGGAAAAAATACTTTTATATTATGTATCTACTCAATTAGAGGAATGTACACACCGAATTTCGTGTTTCTAGCTGTTGTCGTTTAATATGTACCATTTTTATCCCTTTTTTGTCCCATTTCACCCCCTACAAATAAGAATCACTTTATGGTGCACGTTTTTGCTATAAGGGGAATGCGAATACCAAATATCAAGCAAATATAAACAGACATATTCAAAAAACATGTTTAAATACGCTAAAATATTAAGGATTATTATGGGTATTTTTAGTCCTTGTGAGGGAACAATTTTTCCCTTTGGGTCGATTTCGCCCCATTTCAATCCCAACCGATCTACGACTATTAGACGCATTTATGGAAAATTTGAACGTTCTAGCTCCTTTCGTTTAGATGCTAGCGTGCTTTCGACAGACGGACATGGCTAGATCGTCTCAGAATTTTATGGCGATCAAGAATATATATACTTTATAGGGTCTCAGGTCGATATTGCAAGGTGTTACAAACGGAATGACAAAGTTAGTATACCCCCATCCTGGAGGTGGAGGGTATAAAAATACAAAATGCAGCATAAAAATGTATTTCATGAACATGTTCCTAAGTGTTCTTTGTCAAACTGTTGATCGATCCATAGAGTATGAATGATTTTATCATATGTGAGAGCTGTGTAAGTTTCTTTTTCTCCAGTATAAAACTATAATCATTGTGAAAAGAAAGTTCTCATTTTAGCTGCAAACATCGATTTTATTCCCGAAATGGTTACTGTATTCTGTTACTGTATTCTAAAAAAGTTTATTTAAAGCATACTTTAGGGAGGTAAGGTTAAATTTCATGTTAGGTTTATTGAGTTCTGATTGAAAACATAATTTAGAAAATACATGAAACTATTATGTATTGTTTTAATAACAAAGGCTGATACACATATGACATATGACTTGCGTGATACTTACTATGACATGTGAGCTAAATTTGACGGTAAAAATGTAATCCTAAAAGTATACTTTAAAATAAAATTACAGCTACAGCCGCAACTTGTATGAAGCTTGTATTCCACAGTGAGATTTAACTTTGGTTTGTGTGATAGATTCTGATTTTAAATGATTTTCTTTAGTCATTGCCTTTGAAGGCGCATTTTCCATTATTTTCTCTTTATATCCCATTGTAGCTCTAATTTATATAATGTTCGGTCATGGAAATCACCATACGTTTCATGCTCAAACAAGTACTTCAAAACAAAATCACGAAAAAAACACGAAGAAAAAAGAAAACAAACTATGTCTTGTTATAGAAATTTTAGCTCAAGGCTATTAAAGAACAGTGAAAGTACGGACGGACAAGAAATTCTAGATTTGGTTTGTGCGATTTTTTATTATTTTTAATTTGTTCATACAATACACACATTCATACGACTATGGGTTTATAAATACTGGAACAGTGATACAAAGCAAACACACCGACACACATACATACATATATATGTGCATATATGGGTAACATGCTACAATAACACAAAATAATTTGGCTGGCAGGCATAGCAATCCCACATTCGCAATCGCTCCAGATATGGCACACGCGCTACATACACATACATAGTGGTTGGTGGAGCCTCCTCAAATGCGATATGTGTATACTGTACACATACATTCATACGTATAGCGTACTGGAAACAAATTAAAATTTTTTCCAATACATTTAAATATAAATTCTCCACCATTTAAAAAAAATTCAATTGTTCCCATGGAGAAGAGGATGGCAGGAATTTTGTTGGTGTTGCCATAATGGCTGGCTGGGTGGTGGATGGTGCGGGTGTTTTTATGGTTAAATAAACAAAATCCAAATGCGAAACCAAATCCAAATCCATGTCTAATATAATATTGTGTATGGTTTTTCGTTTGGTAGTATTGATGATTTCTTTTTTTGCGTGTTATAAATAAGTCACGGCAATAAAACTGCAAAATCCATGTGTTGCCAGTTACTTTCTCTGCCACCCAGGGGAATATGGAAGGATTTTTGGGGGATGACAGTGGAGCAAAGGAGGAAATTCAAGACCGAGAAGGAAAGTGGAATTCGAAAGTTTCCAATAACACATCAAAGATACGAAAGTGATCAGAGACGAGTTCAACTTGAAAAGTAATTATTTTCGACATTCTGTTTATTTGATATTGTCCTGGCTCAAGGCCATTTTTCATCTATATTTAATAGAATGCAAATTTATTTAGAAATGGCATGGTGACATTTATTACTTGGCTGCAGACTACCACGATCATGATTTCGACCATGTCAAAAGTCTTTTCAAGTGCCTTCGCAGCGACTTTTCAACATCAAACCCGGCCTCTATAAGGAGATGATTCTCACAAACGAACGAGAAGCACAACTCGCTTGCCGAATTTGTGTTTAAAAAAATCGCACCAAGTAATAAAGTACACATGCCATCTTACAAGCATCTCATTGAGTATCTTGGATTGAGCCAAATTTTATCTCATTCTTGTTTTTCATTCATGTACGGGTATTTATCAAATCGTAATGAACTGAATACTATGCTCTCGGATCTGCCGGCACTTAGGTGAGCCGTAGATGAAGCGATATAGGTTAACGTGATCGCTCACTTTCACTAGAGATTAAATTTGATAATTTTTGAATAATAAAGCTCCGAAATGATGTAAGTTATAGGAGTAACTCCCTTTTCTGTTGGGCAATGTGCGTGGTAGTAATTTACCTTCTAGTTTACCCACTGCTCTATGTCCGAGATCCATTTATAGCTCTGTTGCGTCTTGGGTAAGTTTACCCCATCCAATTTGTCATATTAGAATGGATTTCTCTCATAGGGTTTCGCTTATGGTTCTTCGGTATCCCTGGATCTTCGATTTAGGTATGACATGCCCAAGGATTTACCTGATGTTTTGATTTTCGGTTTCGTTATGGAAGTAACCAAATTTCACATTAAAGACATGAAGTCTCTGGTGTCAAAACACATTCAGAATCAATAGTTTTTATAACCTCCACCTCCAGGTTGGGGGTATATTCACTTTGTCATTCCGTTTGTAACACTTTAAAATATTCATTCATAAAATATACCCCATAAAGTATATAAAGGGTGATTTTTTAGCTATTATTTTCTTGGCAACACTGGTATAAACAGCTGACGCACGTTTCACTGTCAAACATCTTCAGTTTGGTCTATAATTTAACCATGAATTGTCTTACAAAAGAACATCGCTTGCAAATTATTGAATTTTATTATCAAAATGCGTGCTCTGTTAAGAAAGTTCATCGCGCGCTTGCATTTTATGGTCAGTTTAATCGACCCACTGAAATGACCATTCGGGCTATTGTGACTAAGTTTCGCACCAAATTTACATTGTTGGACATTAAACCACCAACACGCTTACGTAGAGTGCGAACTGAAGAAAATATCGCAGCTGTATCGGCCAGTGTTAATGATGATCATCAATTATCGATTCGTCGCCGTTCGCAGCAATTGGGCCTCTGTTACTCAAAAACGTGGATATGCCAAAATTGGACTAAGCGGGTGGACCATTTGAGGCGCAGTCAAGGTCATGAAATAATCTTCAAATATTAAATTATATGGTCCGTACTATCGATTCAAATAAAGATTTCATGCATTTTTCTGAATTTTATGTGTTTTTTTTTTTTGAAAACTTTCCTATAGCTTTTAAAAAATCACCCTTTATATTCTGGGTCATGGTAAAATTCTAAGACGATATAGCCATGTCCGTCTGTCTGTTGAAAGCACGATAGCGGCCGAACGAAATGAGCTAGGAGGTTCAAATTTTTCCTAAATGTGTCTTATTTTTGCAGATTGGTTGGGATTGAAAGTGGGCGAAATCGGCCCAGAGGGAAAAATTTTTCCCTCACAAGGACTGAAAATACCCCTAATATTTAGAGTATTTCAGCATTTGTTTTGAACATATTACCTTGTATTTACTTTACATAAAAGGGCACCATAGAGCGATTTTTATTTGTAGAGGGTGAAATGGGACAAAAAGGGATAAAAATGGTACATATCAAACGACAACAGATACATTCGGCGTGTGCATTCCTCTAATAGAGTAGATACATAATATAAAAGTATTTTTTCTAAATTAGTACTTTTAAGGGGTTAAATGGGGATAGAGGGATATAAATAGTACCAACCAAACGGCTGCACCTAGAATAATGAAATTCGGTGTATATGTTCCTCTGATATTTCGATATTCATACTTTTAGGGTGTAAAATGGAAAAGGGGAATAAAAATTGTACAGCTAGAATGATGAAATTCGGTGTGTACATCCCTCTAATTGCATAGACACGTTAAATACATAGATTTTCAAAAGTCGTACTTTTAAGGGGTAAAATGTGAAAAAGGGTATAACAATTTCGGTGTGTACATCCGTCTAGTTGTAAAGACACGTAAAATAGAGGGATTTTTTTTGAAATGTTTACTATTAAGGTATATAATTGAAAAAGGAGGATAAAAATGGGACCTTCCAAACCGCTGAAGTTCAAATCATGAAATTCGGTTTTCTGACTATGAAGACTCGAAACAAAAAGGGTATTTTTTTCGAAATTTGTACATTTGGGCGGAGAATGGGGATATCTTTAAAATTTTTACTTTTCTTATCAAAATAATACAGTCAGTTTGTCTGTATCTGAAAATGGTTCTACCTAATGGCGATTGACAATCGCCTAATATTTAGGCATGCTCATTTTCACAATTACAGCATTGTATTTATTTATAGTTTGAAATAGTAAACAAATATAATAAATGTGCATAAAAATATCACAATTATCGTAATATGGTTCTGTACTTCTATGTCTATGTCGACATCCTTTAATCTGCTGGTAATACTGTGGAATGCACTCCGTGGTGGAGGGTATATAAGATTCGGCCCGGGCGAACCTAACGCCTTCTTACTTGTTTGATTTGAGTTTATTTTTGAGTTCATCATCCGATTTGAAGTAAACTCAAACACCTAGATCCTACGTTTAATCTTCTATTTAGTTATAACACTATATCAATGCCTTCGTATCTGGCATTCTCTCACCCATGTGAATGTTGATGGATTAGTAACATAGAGTTGGAAGTTCAAGACTTTTAGAGATCCATTAACATGCATCAGCAAAATTTGAATGTGGACATTCATTCCACGCCCAAGACTCTAAATGATGAATGAAGACAAGATCCAATTCAAAAGAAACACAGATTCATTAGGATTAAGTCCGAACTCTCACTTAGTCATTCGTGTGATCAGGTATGTTATTAAGTCAATGTCAATATCAATTCACCAACATGAAGATGACTTCACCGAAGGGTTTGCCTCAGATTTTGATTTTCGGCTTCGCCATGTGAAAAAAATGGAAGTCGTAAAATCTTCTTTTCCACATCAAAACCATGAATCGCTCTAACACAAAAACATTCTGGGTGTTTGTTTTGGTTTTCGTTTTTGATTTCATCAATTGTCTCCGATCTTGGAATGGCGCTTCCTTAGGTTTGCTTGGGTTTTTGGTTTTCGGTTTATTGAGATTGCAGTGGAAGATTGGAATTTCATGATATTTGATCAAAAAACCGAAGGGCTATCGACTACCTACTTACAAGAGTCTGCCAGAAGAATGTTTTTCAATAAAGTCTCTAAATAAACGAATAAAACATAACCATCCCCGATGAATAGGAAATGCGATGGATAGGAAATGACTGTACAAAAAAGAAATAACAGTAGGGCGGGTTGATTTTTATTTTTTAAATCGTATAAAAAAACGTAAACTACATAAAATTCTAAGAAAATTCTCCGAAGAAACCATGTATCTAAAATAAAATCCTAATCCGCGATTCTCGACTTGAAAGTTTATATGCCTTTGCAAAAATATAAATGTTAGAAAAAATAGCTTTTTCCAAAAAGAAATCGAATTTTCTGAATAAAATTGTTTAGTAAAGTAGTTCTACTGCACTTTATATTTTTTCTACACTCAAAATTTTTTCATTCAAAAATATTCACCCAAGTAAAAATATTCAAGTCGAGAGGCGCGGATTAGGGTTTGATTTTAGACCCATGGTTTCTTCGGAGAATTTTCTTAGAATTTAATGTAGATTACGTTTTTGATATACGATTTTTTTTTTTTGAATATGATGAATATATAATAATTCATCTTTATAATTGTTCCAATTTTCCGGCAGACAAATACAAATTATACAGTTGTAATAGGATGAATCGGACCGACATTTGAAAGGAGGCCTATAACAACACTTGGGTCCTGGTCCAAAACATGGGCCTATATATTTCTCATTCACGGTAGGTATTCCTAGTTAAAGTATATCATGATCCGATGTAAGACGTAGTTTCTACAACTGTATTAGAGTAGAGTGGAGGCCCCGTTTGGGTTATTCCAAAGTATGGGCATAATATTTCACTTTCATAGTATGTATTTTTAGTTGAAACACAATATAATCTGCAAAATTTGAAAAAAAAAAATCGATGTAAAATTTGCGTCCTTGAAGTGTAAAACTTGTACAGGGGCCATTTGTAAGGGCGCTACATTAAAAAGTGGTTCCATATAGATCACTTTCAAATTAGGTATTCTATGTTGAAATATGACATGATATGCAAAATTGTATCGAGATCCAATGCACGATTTGGGTTCTAGAACTGTATTAGGGTCGAATGGGGGCCCAATTTGTATGGGGATTATACCAAAATATGGACCCATATATTTAACTTTCATAGTATGTATTCTTAGTTGAAATATAACATAGTCTACAAATTTTGAAAAACTTCCGATGTAAAATGTGGGTCCTAGAGAGGTAATAATAATTCAAATGGGGGCCCACTTGTAAAGGCGCTACATTAAAAAGTGGCTCTTTATAGTTCACTTTCAAAGTAGGTATTCTTTATTGAAATATAATATGATCTGCAAAATTTTATCAAGATCCAATGTAAAATGTGGGTTCTAGAGCGATAATAGTGTGGGGCCCATTTGTATGGGGGCTATACCAAAACGTTGAGCTATTTAGCTGGCTTTTAAAATAGGTGTTTCCAGTCTAAATGTAACATTGTGTCTGAAATTTGATTAAGATCCGATGTAAAATGTGCATTTGAGAGCAGTAATATTGTAAATCGGAGGTACATTTGTATGGGGGCTATATCAAAACATAGACCCATGTGGTCCACTTTCCCGTGAGCTGTTTCAAGTTCAAATATAACACGACCCTGGTCAATTTGGTCATGATCCCATGTAAAATGTGTGTTCTAGAGCAGTAATAGTGTAAATTATAGGGATATTTGTATGGAGGCTATATCTAAATCTGAACAGATTTTCTCCAAATTCAATACAAATCGTCCAAAAAAAGTAACTTCTGCCAAATTTCATGACAATCGGACCACAATTGCGAACTGTAGAGTGCGAACAAGTTTAGATGGACAACAGACGGCCGGACGGACGGACAGACAGACATCGTTAAATCGACTCAGCTGGTGATTCTAAGCTAAGCCGATCCGTATACTTGAAGGTCTAGCTCAATTATTTCTTGGTGTTACAAACATTTGGCGCGAAACTAACTTATAATACCCACGAAGTGGCGTAGGGTATACAAACGGTATGGGCGGGCTACTAGCCATTCGGAAACTGTATGCAACGACTGCTTTTGAACGTTCGATTTGGATAATACTTAAAACTGGGATTGCCAATTGGGCTGAAATTCTCCGCCCTTGAATTAATTTTCATTTAATCAATAAAGTTGGACTTTGTTCGCTTTTAAGATTTTGAATCCCAAATTTAATTTTGAAGAAATCGGATTGAAATATTTATTGGGTTTATTTTTGACACATATGCGAACTTGAAGGGAATGTCGTCTAAAATTTTCTTTTGTTTGTGATTAATACGTTGGGCGCCAAGAATTTTGATTATTTCCAAGTTTGGAATGAAATTTGTCGACAGTGACCAGTATTGGAGCAGACCTAACCATAGCTTGTCTGTGCTTTATTTTCATCAGATCCCATCGATAACAAAATATTCATTGTAAATATCTATGTTCATGCCCACTGTGCAGCGAAATATTATCCATTGATCCCAATAAGTTCGTTCTTCCCCCCAAAGGGACCATAAACTATACAAACTTTGGGGTTATTATATATATATATGTGTATATATCGAGAGGGAACATGTCTATCTGTGTATTTTATTGTGTGATACCTTTTATATCCAATTTGATTTGGCTGTCCATGCTCCCATCTAAGGGATTCTTACCTTTTTCGAGCCTTCTTACACGAAAACCAATTTATTGATAGTTTTGTGTGGCTCAAGTGGTAGAGGGAGGACAAGCAAAGCTCCAAAAGGATTTGCCATTCATGCACTGCCATGTTGGGAACAGTAAAAGTGTAAAATTACTTTATTACAAAATACGACCTAGAAGTATGCTGATGGTGGAGGGAGGCGGGTGTGTGCTGGCAAAACCGCAAACTTAAGCAGAAATCCTTTTACAATCTTCCAAGACCCTCGTGACCACACATACCCCTCACACACACACACACATGCCCAACATATGCCTTTCTTTCTTTCGTAGAGGGGATCAAAACGCAAGACGTTCCGTTCCTTTGATTCTTGAGAAGTGCTTGGGAGTGCTTTCCTGTTGACTTCTCAAATGTGAAATATGGTGTGGTGGTCTTGGGTGGCGGCATGTTTTGCGGCATTTACAATTTGTACGCCCCGTTCCGTATCCTATTAAAATGCCTTTAGTGGTTGTAAAAATAAATTGTTTATTTGGAGTGGAGTCCTGTTCCTGCCAGTTGTCCGACCCTCGCCCTCCTTCGCCTTGTAGTTGCTGTTCTTTGGAAAATTTAATTTAGTTTTTAAAGGATCGTTTGTAGTTTCTGTTTTCTTTTTCACTTCGTTTTTTTTTTTTTTGCAAAATTATATTTAATTTGAACTTGAAATTGAGCACTTACAACTTTTGCTATTTGCTTGCGGGGGTATTTGTGTGGATGCGTGAGTGTGCATGTGTGTGTGCGTATTATGGCCAAGAATTTAATGATTGGTATGTGCTCATATATGGGTTTGTGTGTGTAGGTGGGTTTGAGTTTATACCAGAGGCGGAAGAAGGTGCTTGAAAGGCCTGGTAGTTAGTTTTCTTGAGGTGGAATCAGTTGTAGTTTCCAAGGATTAAACTGTATTAATTTATAGCAAGCACCACACAAAGCGGGAGAGCAAAAGAAGATCTTCTACGGGTGTTATTATAGAACTCAACTTCAATTTTTTTCTAAAGTCTGCAAAAGAATACCTTTTGATATGTGAAAATGTCAGAATCGCTTTTAAACGCGCTCCTTCGGCCAGGAAATCCAATCCGTTTGCTGGACCATCCAAGGATGGTTTCAAACTAAGATGATCTGTAACAATCGACTCTCCCACAGGTAGTGCACAGGAAGTCATTCTACATGAGCTATTACCGAAGCACTTTTAGAAGGGATTGGGAAGAAATTCAGGAAAACAGGGCTTGTAGAAGAATTTTTTTCTCAATGCTAGGCTAAGTTAATTTGTATTATAATTTTAACCAGTGGTAAGGTGACCCAAAAAAAAACTGCAAACCTCCGAATAATACGAGGAATATTTTTGTCTAACACCATTATAAACGTTGACTATTATAGGTGTGTGAAAGGACAAATCGTTAGACCGAAATGGAGATGGATAGGATACACTCTACGAAAGTCAGCGAACTGTATTGCTAGATCAGCCCTAGTGTGAAACCCCCAAGGATTTTGGGATCTTGGCGCAGAATCATACTAAATGAAATAATAAAAGTGGATAAACCATCCCATGATATAGCAAGTAAGGAAAGGCTAAAGTCGGGCGGGGCCGACTATATAATACCCTACACCACTTCCTGCGTATGTACCTCGCTTTGATTACTAAACCCAGGTATTTCATGGGAGCAGTTTTATGTAGCTCATATAAATTATACAGTTACTATAAATTCATCTTTAGTCAAATTTTATGAGTATCGTAAATAATAAAGTAATTGATCCAATTTTCTAGGAGATATTCCGAGTAAAGTAAATATAACATGATATGGATAAAATGATCTAGATCCAATGATAAATACAGATTATACAGCGGAAATAGGATGATCTGCAAAATTTGATGAAGATCCGATGTAAGATGTGGTTTCTAGAGCTGTAATAGAGAAGAATAGGGCCCCACTTGGGTTATACTAAAGTATGGGCATCTCCCAAAAAAGTATGGAAAGGCTAAACACGGACGGAGCCGACTATATGATACTCCCCACTTTCTATCTCAATACAATTCATTTCGGTAAAAAAGTGAAATCGGGAAGGATTTTTGAAGTGTTTGACAAAAAATGTTAAATCGGAAAGGACATTTGTATGGGGGTATATTGAAACCTGGAACGATGTGACCCGCTTTCACCATGTATGTTTATTGGTGAAGGGAGCAACATTTGTATTGGGGCTATATCTGAATCTGAAACGATCTTACCCACTTTCACCATAGGTATTTTTAGTTTGATTATAAGATGTTGTGCCAATTTTAAAGAAAATCGGGAACAATATGTAGTTTCTAGAGCGGAAAATGTCAAATCGGGAGCGATATTTGTATGGGGGCTATATCTAAATCTGAACCGATCTAACCCGATTTCGCCACAGGTATTTCTAGTTTAATTATAAGGTGTTAACCCAAATTTTAAGAAAATTGGGTACTATATGTGCTTTATAGGGCGGAAAAATCAAATCGGGAGCGACATTTGTATGGGGGCTATATCTAAATCTGGACCGATTTCCTCCAAATTCAATACCGATGGTCCTTGGCCAGAAAAAATAACTTCTGCCAAGTTTCATGACAATCGGACAACAATTGCGACCTGTAGAGTGCGAACAAGCTTAGATGGACAGCAGACGGACAGGCAGACGGACGGACAGGCATCGGTAAATCGATTCAGCTGGTGATTCTAAGCCGATCCGTATACTTAAAGGTGGGTCTAGCTCAATTATTTCTTGGTGTTACAAACATTTGGCGCGAAACTAACTTATAATACCCTAGTCCACGAAGTAGTGTAGGGTATAAAAATAATTTGATTTGGATTGAGACTTTGTAGTGTCCTACAATGTCCTTTTTGCATCTATAATTTACAGAATGCTAAATTATTTACAAATGCCATGGTGGCATTTATTACTTGGCTGTCACTACCTTCACCATGATTTCTTGGCCTGACGACCTTCTTCAGGTCGAAAAACCGACTAAGGTCTAAAGAAGACCTTCCCGAATGTTATGCCTTGTTGCCCATTTTGGCTCCAAAAGTATTAATATCGAAAGATCGTTGTATTTTTCAAGTACATGCAGCCAGAGCGAAATATAAACCGATTTTCATTATTCTAGCTGCAGCCGGTAACATTATTATCCCTTTCTCCCGTTTTTCCTCCTAAAAGTACACATTTCGAAAATTTTCTTAATTTTGCACGTCTACACAGTTAGGGCAGTGTACTAACCGAAATTTTCGATTGTAGCTGCAACCTTTTGTCAGTACCCATTGTATCCCGTTTTCCACATTTTCCCCTTAGAAGTGCCAAATTCGAAAAATCCTTCTATTTTAGAGTTGTGTACGCGCCGAATTTCATGGCATTTGATTGGAGCCAGAGCGAAATATAAACCGATTTTCATTATTTTAGTTGCAGCCGTATTGTACAAACATAATTTTATGATCCCTTTTTGTCTGTATTCACCCTAAAAGTACGAATATCGAAAGATCGAAGTATTTTTCAAGTCCACGCAGCTAGAAAATAGAAACCCGGCTTTCATTATTCTAGCTGCAGCCGTATGATTGGTACCATTTTTAACCACTTTCCTCCTGCCCCCCCCCCGCTAAAAGTACAAATTTAAATTTTTTCTTAGTTTTTCACGTATACACAGTCAGTACAGTACAATGTACAAACATTTTATGATCTTATGATTCTAGCTGTAGTCATTTAGTGGGTACTAATTTTATTCCTTTTTCCACACTTCTCCCTTATAAGTACGAATTTCGAAAAATCTCATTGTTATACGTGTATCTGCGGGTAGAGGTATGTTCGCACCGAATTTCAAGTTACTAGCTATTGTCGTTTGACTGGTACGATTTTTATCCCCGTGTGTCCGATTTCACCCCCTAAAAGTATGGATTACTTCATGGACACTATTATAGGATTTAACTTATCAAGTATATACTTACAAGTAAGAAATATATAACAAGTAAGGAAAGGTCGGGTGGGCCAACTCTATGATACACTCCACTTTCTAACCGAATACAATTTAATTCGGTGAAAAAGTGAAAACGGGAAGGATTTTTGTATCCTGTAATTGTATGTGTTTGACAAAAAAATGTTAAATCGGAAAGGACATTTGTATGGGGGTGTATAGAAATCTGGAACGAAATAGGTGAAATATAATATGTATAGTTTGGCCAAAATCGGTTAAACATTTGAGAGCAACATTTGTATTTGGACTATATCTAAATCTGAACCGATCTTACCCACTTTCACCATAGTTTTTTTTACTTGGATTATAAGCTGTTGTGCCAAATTTAAAGAAAATCGGGTACAATATGTCGTTTCTAGAGCGGAAAATGTCAAATCGTGAGCGAGATTTGTATGGGAGCTATATCTAAATCTGAACCGATCTTACCTAGTTTCTGCATATGTGTTTCTAGTTGGATTATAAGATGTTGTGCCAAATGTAAAGATAATCGAGTACAAAATGGGGTTTCTTGAGCGGAAAATGTCAAATCGTGAGCGAGATTTGTATGGGGGATATATCTAAATCTGAACCGATCTTACCCAATTTCTGCACAGGTGTTTTTAGTTCGATTATAAGATGTTGTGTCACATGTGAAGAAAATCGAGAACAATATGTGGTTTCTAAAGCGGCAAAAGTCAAATCGAGAGCGACATTTGCATGGGGGCTATATCTAAATCTGAACCGATCTTACCTAATTTCTGCATATGTATTTCTAGTTTAATTATAAGATGTTGTGCCAAATTTAAAGAAAATCGGTACAATATGTCGTTTCTAGAGCGGAAAATGTCAAATCGTGAGCGAGATTTGTATGGGGGCTATATATAAATCTGAACCGATCTTACGGAATTTCTGCACAGGTGTTTTTAGTTCGGTTATAAGATGTTGTGCCGCATGTGAAGCAAATCGAGTACAATATGTGGTTTCTAAAGCGGCAAAAGTCAAATCGAGAGCGACATTTACATGGGGGCTATATCTAAATCTGAACCGACCTTATCGAATTTCTGCATAGGTATTTCTAGCTGGATTATAAGATGTTGTGCCAAATTTAAAGAAAATCGGGTACAATATATGGTTTCTAGAGCGGAAAATGTCAAATCGAGAGCCACATTTGTATGGGGGCTATATCTAAATCTGAACTGATTTGCCTCAAATTAAATAGCGTTCGTCCTTGATCCACAAAACTTATTTGTGCTATTTTTTGTTAAGATCGGACTATAATTGCGACCTGTAATTTGATTAGAACAATAGGTGGACAGACGGACATTGCTAAATCGACTCAGAAAGTGATTCTAAGTCGATCGGTATACTTAACAATGGGTCTATCTCGCTTCCTTTTGGGTGTTACAAACTAATGCACAAAGACATAATACTCTCGAGGAGTGTATAAATATACTCGAAATATTAGGGGTTATTGGGGATATTTTCTGTCCTTGTTAGGGAAAAATGTTACCCTTTGGACCAATTTCTCCCATTTTCAATTCCAACCGATCTACAACCATTAGACTTATTCATGGGCAGGACTAGATCATCTTAGAATTTTATGAAGATCAAGAATATATACTTTATAGGGTCTCAGGTTCATATTTGGAGGTGTTATAAACTGAATGACAAAATGGGGTATACTAACATGTCTTCGAGAAACAACATCTCTTGTACCTTTCCAAATCCACAATCAGAAAGGCCTCTCTGAAGATGGCCCCTCGCCTAGAAATCTGCCGCTGGTTTATTTCAACTGAAGTATTTGACCATTTGTGTGTGGGTGCGTGGTGGTGTGTGTGAGTTTTAGTGTCTGTATTTGTGGATGGCTATATTGTTATGGGAATAGTGTCTATTAAGTTGTTTCAAGATTAAAATTGGATTTTTGCTCACTCTCTCTCCGTCTATCTCCCATGTTGTCATTGCTCTGCAGTCGAGTTAATATCCCCGCCATGTTAGTGTTCATAGGAAACGACCTATGAAAACTAACCGGCTGTTGTTAAATGCGGAGGAGCAGGAGGAGGACGACGACGATGCCTTTCTCATGTTTCGCCAGCCACATTCAAGAGTTGATGCAGCCAGCAATGGCAAAGTTAAAATTGCTTGAAGTGCTTGTTGAAATTCGCTCTCTATCTCTCCCTCTAATTGATATCAGTTATTGTGATATATTGCAACAGCCAAAAGTTAATTGCAAATGGAAACCGCGTTTTCGTTCGCCCAATTTGACAATGGTTGTGTGTTTGAGCATAATTAAGAGGAGGAGAAATGTGTTGCTGAAGAAGAAATTTTATACTTGATGGTAAGAAATTTGTCAGCGATGATGGTGGGCAACATTTTCTTAAGGAGGGAGGAGAGAAGCGGAAAATTAATGCGGGGGAAGAGAAATATAGACTGTGTAATTAAGAACATCCTATTTTAGAATATGGAGCAATTTTTTTCTGGTAGCCCAGAAGAATTGAATTTTTTAGGGTGTTATTAACCTTTGAGTGGCTGTAGTCAGTAACATTTCTTAGAAAAATCCTCAAAATATTTGAAATTGTGATTTGTTTAATTTTGCAGTAAATCTCCACTGAATTCTATATCTTCGTTTAATTAACCGTGCAAATTTTCAAATAAAGGTTCTCTAAAAATCGTTTTTTTTTTTCAGATTGAAGTGCTTTCTGGAGGATTGATTTTCACATACAAACAAACCTCCCTCTCCGCCTGAGAAAAAACTCACCCTACTAGTCAGTACTTAATGTCGAGAACCTATGATTAGTGCAGAAATTCGTAACCTTTTGAAAATAACCTAGTATTCTGATTTTTAGGTGTTAAAAATAAATCTGAGCTGTGAGTTTAGAAATTTTAGAATACTTGGCTTTCAGAATATTTTGAAAATATGCCAAATTTAATAAGCTAGAGAATAAATGTTCATTCTGTTGAACAGGGAAACTGGGAGATATTTTATCATTTCCAGGGAATCCCCGTTGAATATAAAAATATACGATTAATTATAGTTTGCAATTGCAATTATTTATATCAGAATTCTGAAAGTTGACAGTAGGATTCGTGACAACTTTCTAAGACTGTAAACATTTTTTTTCCTACAAACTGACATGCCTTATGCCTGACAACTTTCTGATGCAGCTGCGATAATTTATATTTCTCTTCAAGATTTTAATTACTGAGTTCGAAAACGATCAAATATTTAATTTTAAACAGTCCATAGATATATATTTTAAAAAGTGTTTAAAATTCCAAAGTCTCTCCAATCTTATTTTTTTTCAATAAAAAATATGTGAATCATTATTAAATAAAGGGAATAATTCAACTAAATTGATTTTCTATTAAAATTAAGAACTATATATGTGGAATACTTCAATAATTCGTTTTGCTGATCATAAAGCTAATTGATTTCTTAATTCCATAATTTCTGACACACTTAATATACTTTCACGCGCGAAAAATCGTTTGAAAGGCATTTTCTTATGGATATATAAAAATTTTATATTTTTTCTTGACAAAAAAAATAATTGCAAAAAATTATTTATTTTTTTATTGCCCCTTCCGATTTTAATATTTTTTCCAGAATTATCCCAATGTGTTTACTTTTAATATCAAAAAACAAATTCATGAGATGTCACACGAATCGAAATTTATGGAAGAAACCATAAGACAGTATCTTCCACATAAATATAATTTTTCATATATTTTTTAAAAATTCTAAACAGTGATGATATTTACCTTTAAAGGTAATTTTTGCAGAATTGTTTAATAGAAAATATGTACCAAATTATAAACCAGTAAGGAAAGGCTAAAGTCGGGCGGGGCCGACTATATGATACACTCCACTTTCTATCAGAATACAATTCAATTCGGAAAAAAGTGAAAACGGAAGAATTTTTGTATGTTTCCTAATCATAGGATAATATGTCCTGGTTCAATTTGTCAAATCGAGAAGAAGAGAAATATAGACTGTGTAATTAAGAACATCCTATTTTAGAATATGGAACAATTTTTTTCTGGTAGCCCAGAAGAATTGAATTTTTTTAGGGTGTTATTAACCTTTGACTGGCTGTAGTCCAGTCACATTTCTTAGAAAAATCCTCAAAATATTTGAAATTGTGATTTGTTTAATTTTGCAGTAAATCTCCACCGAATTCTATATCTTCGCTTAAGTAACCGTGCAAATTTTCAAATAAAGGTTCTCTAAAAATCGAATATTTGTATCAGGGCTATATCCAAACATGGAATGAAGTGACCCATTTCACAATAGGTTCTTCCAGTTCTCAATTTGAAGTAATTCGATGAAAATACGTGGTTTCTGGGGCGGAAAAATCAAGCTGGGAGCGAAATTTGTATAGGAGCTATATATAAATCTGAACCGATCTGACTCATTTTCATCCTGGGTGTTTCTCATGCAAATATAAGATATTTTGCCAAATTTGAAGAAAATCTGTTAAAATATGTGGTTTCTGGCTCATTTGGTGTGTTTCATGGGTGTTTCTAGTTTAAATAGAAGATGTTTTGCCAATTTTGAAGAAGATCTGTTCAAATATGTGGTATCTACAGCAGAAAAAGTCAAATCGAGAGTGAAATTCGTATGGGGGCTATATCTAAATCTGAACCGATCTGACCAATTTTCACCATAGGTGTTTCTAGTTGAAATGTAAGATGTTTAGCCAAGTTTGAAGAAAATCTGTTGTAATATGTGGTATCTAGCGTGAAAAGAGTCAAATCGGGAGTGAAATCGTATGGGGTCTATATCTAAATCTGAACCGATTTTCTTCAAATTAAATAGCGTTCGTCCTTATCCCGAAAAACTTTGTTGTGCCAAGTTTCATTTGGTTCTGGCTACAATTGCGACCTGTACTTTGATTACAAGAATAGATGGACAGACGGACGGACGGACGGACATTCTTAAATCGATTCAAAAAGTGATTCTAAGTCGATCGGTATAATTAACAATGGGTCTATCTCGCTTTCTTTTGGGTGTTACAAACAAATGCACAAAGACATAATACTCTCGTGGAGTGTATAAAAATATATGAAAAATAATAATTCCTTGGAATATATAGTCATACCGCTGCAATATTTAGGGCGATATTTCCCTTCAATCTTGGATTCATTAGGGAATTATTGTGAGGAAAAAAGAGTGAAGTCATTTGAAAAAGATAGTGGTAGTGTGCAGTCAAGTAAAATATGTCACCATGCCGTTTCTAAATAAATAAATAATAAAATATAGATGCAAAAATAAATCAAAATATTTTTGGTTAGTTCCTCGAGTGAATTTGTTGTTAATATTTACAAGCAAGAAAGGGATGACTAGTTACCCAGGAAAAAATAATAGAATAAGATTTCTTAAAAAAAATAATTTTTAATATATTTGTTCGTGAAAAGAAAATAGTGAAAAAACAAGTAAAAACGGTGCTAAGTTCGGCCGAGCCGAACTATATATACCCTGCACTACGGATTGCATTCCACAGAGGCTGTCGATTTTCGTAGAAGTGCAATAATACAGGGTGATTTTTTAAGAGCTTGATAACTTTAAAAAAAAAAAACGCATAAAATTTGCAAAATCTCATCGGTTCTTTATTTGAAACGTTAGATTGGTCATGACATTTACTTTTTGAAGATAATTTCATTTAAATGTTGACCGCGGCTACGTCTTAGGTGGTCCATCCGCTTAGTCCAATTTTGGCATTTCCACGTTTTTTGAGTAACAGAGACCCAATTGGTGCGAACGGCGACGAATCGAAAATTGGTGGTCATCATTAACACTGGCCGATACAGCTGCGATATTTTCTTCAGTTCGCACTCTACGTAAGCGTGTTGGTGGTTTAATGTCCAACAATGTAAATTTGGTGCGAAATTTAGTCACAATAGCCCGAATAGCCGCTTCAGTGGGTCGATTAAACTGACCATAAAATGGAAGCGCGCAATGAACTTTCTTAACAGAGCACGCATTTTGATAATAAAATTCAATAATTTGCAAGCGTTGTTCGTTTGTAAGACGATTCATGATGAAATGTCAAAGCATACTGAGCATCTTTCTCTTTGACACCATGTCTGAAATCCCACGTGATCTGTCAAATACTAATGCATGAAAATCCTAACCTCAAAAAAATCACTCTTTATTATAGGAAAATATAAATATACATTTTAATATAACCCAAACCAAAACAAATAGAAATATTGAAAAGATAATTTATAAATAAATAAAATATTTTTATTATTTCAAGTCACGCAAGGCTACCAATACGTTTTCATATCGAAATAATATTTCAGCTTAAATACCATACATATGGTGGATAGTTTGTGCTACACTTTGTTGTACTTCCATTCCAGTTTAATTCCAATACTACAAATTTTGAAAATCCATTATCTCACATACATAGTGCAAAATAACCTATCTTCATGAATCAAACAATTTTTGCCGTAAAAGTACGAATTTGGAAAAATCTTTTTATTTTGCGTGTTTATGCAGTCAGCGGAATGTGTACACCGAATTCATGATTCTAGCTGCGGCCATTTGGTTGGTACCATTTTTATCCCTTCTTTCCTATTTTACCCCATTAAAAGTACGACATGTTCAAATCTCTTTATTTTACGGAATAGAGTGATGTACATACCGAATTTCATCTTTGTAGCTGTATCCGTTCAGTTGGTACTATTTTTATCCCTCTGTACCCATTGTATCTCGTGAAAGTACGAATTTGAAAAAAAAACTTTTATTTTACACGTCCACGCAATCAGAGGCATGTATACACCGAATTTGATTATTCCAGATGCAGCCTTTTGGTTGGTGCCATTTTTATCCCTCTAGTCCCATTGTACCCCTTAAAAGTACGAATTTGTAAAAATTCTTTTATATTATGTATCTACTCAAATAGTGGAATGTATAAACCAATTCTTGTTTCTAGCTGTTGTCATTGATATGTACCATTTTTATCCCTTTTAGCCCCATTTCACCCGCTACAAATATAAATCACTTTATGGTGCACGTTTTTGTTACAGGGGGAATGCGCATACCCAAAATCGGTAAGTACATACAGACATATTGAAAAAATGCTTAAATACTCCAACATATTAAGGGGTTATTATGGGTATTTTTAGTCCTTGTGAAGGAAAATTTTTTCCCTTTGGACCGATTTCGTTCAGTTGTATTTGTGGAAAATTTGGAGCCTTGAGAGCACTATAAATATATTTTTACAGTTTCCTTGAATAATTTATTGGTCGGATTATTGGACTTTTATAGTATTTTTGTGGTTTTACATAGTGAAATCTGGAAACTTTTTCTTATATCGTGAGAGTAGTTTGTAAAAAACATACATCGGATGGAAATGGGAAATGCGCTAATTTTAAAAATACTATTTTTTGATTGTTGCATGCCTGATGACACTGGATATCCAATATGCACAAGGACATTACATTATATCGATTAACAAAGATCTTTATTGAAAAATTGCGCTTCCATATTTTCACGAAAGCCAAAATTTCGTCCCACCATTTTTCCTATTTCTTACAATTATTGAGAAACCTAGGCATAATATTCTATCCAATCATGTCCTTATTTCACTTTAATTTGCAATTAAAAGTGAAATCTGTTGCCGGCCACACATCATTTGCATTGTGCACCTTCATCGAAAGCCTATAAATATTCATACGCCATTACCACCAATTGGGTCCAGCCAAGCTGTCATTATGTCACTTTATATACATACGGCAATTACAACAGCAAAACTATTGCTGCTGATACAGCAGATGATGTTGCTGTTAGTTTTTTTTGTAGTTTTGATTGTATGTCCTTTTCAAATGACACAGGATCCTAACCAATCCAAATGGTCATACACATGAATGCAGAGCGCTCCGTACACTAACCACATGTGTGAAAGGTTGTGTGACGTTTCATGTGTGAGTGTGTGCATGGTGTTTGCCAGCTCGGTGATTATGACTGGCAAAACTGTCATTAAAGTTTAGACAAATTGCCATAAATGCAGGCATACGTTAAATGTAAAGTGATGCAACGACAGATGTCATGGACCACCACCAATACCACCGCAGGACATACACTTCGAGAAACATGTCAGACATTAGGGGTGGCAGGGAAACAAAACAAGGCTGGGTGGGAAATTGCAGGATAAGTGTTTAATTTCCCCCCATAACTGTTGAATTGTATAGATTTCTCCCTTCATTTAATCAACCATTTTCTCCCAGTGCATTTCACTTGTGCATAATATTACAACAATTGTGGTACAGGGTGTGTGTAAGGGGAAAATGATATACTACATATACTGTAAATACATACATATGAGTATATATTATAGCTATAGGGTCCATGTAGCTACATATTACTCTTTAACTCGCACATAACCATATTCATATGTACACGGGTATATATATGAATGAATTGAATAATGATATTAAATACACATGTTGGATTCTGGATTATGGATTTTTATTATTATTATTAAAGTAGAGCATTAAAATGCCATGAAAATGGCAAATATATTGATGGACTTAAAGGCGAACAAGTCGCCGCAATGAATGGGTTATGAATTTATTACATTGTCCTACAGAAATCAATTTTTAGCCATGCACACATACGACAGAACAAAATATTCTGAAAAAGGGTTTCGATATGAGATAACTGTGATGGAAAGTATTTCTAGATCAATTTCTTCACTCGCTTAAATAGTAAATTAATATTTTTGGACCAAGGGTCGTATAATTAATATAAGTATATAAATGGAAACACATCTGGAACATCTAAATGACTGGCTCGATTTTAATGAAATTTTGCACGAACCTAGCTAAGGAGTTTCAGAACTTAAATTTGGAAGATAGCTCCACTGAGGTTAATAGCAACTGAGCTGTGAGGGTAAATATTTGGAAAACTCGGTTTTCAGAAAACTTTGAGAATACACGAATTTTTTATTTATAGTTCAATAAGATTAATTTAATTTTTATTTTATTAATAATCGAAATATCAATTCGTTACATTGTCCTACAAAATATATAATTTCATATAATGCACGCATGTGGCCGGTCGAAATTTTCTGAAAGAGGGTTTGAATATGAGATAACCTTGAAGGCAAGTTTTTTCTAGAGCAATTCATTAACCCATTTTTAAGTGGTAAATTACTAATTGTGGAAAAAGCTCGTATAATTAATATTAATTTAAATATATATAGAAATCAATCTGGCACAGTTTTATAAAAATCTTACAATTTCAATAAAATTTTGCATAGATGTAGCTAAGAAGTTTTCGAACCTAAATCTGGAAGATAGCTCCATTGAGGTTAACCGGAACTGAGCTGTGAGGTCTAACTTTGGAACTTTGGTTTTCAGAAAACTTTGAACGTCCTTGTATTTTTTATTTATAGCACAATAAGATTATTTTAATTTTTATTTTTTTAATAATAATATGAATTTATTACATTGTCCAACAATTCAATTTCCCTCATGCACACATACGGCAAGTCGAACTATAATGATAGAAGGTTTGATTGTGAGATAAACATGGTTGCAATTTTTTCTAGATCAATTCCTTCACTCGTATAAATTGTAAATTATTATTTTTGTGGACCATGGGTCATATAATTAATATTAATTTAAATATATAAATGGAAACACATCTGTCATGTCTAAATAACTGGCTCGATTTGAATGCAATTTTGCACAGACCTTGCTAAGGAGTTTCAGAACCTAAATTTGGAAGATAGACCCACTGGGGTTAACCGCAACTGAGCTGTGGGGGTGAACATTTGAAAAGTTCGGTTTTCAGAAAACTTTGATCATACACGAAATTTTTATGTAAGATTCAATAAAATTAATTTAATGGCTGTGGACCATGGGTCGTATAGTTTTAATTTAAATATATATGGAAATAAAGCTGGAACTTGCAAGTGGCTGGTTCGATTTGAATGAAATTTTGCACAAACCTAGCAAAGGAGTTTTCGAACTTAAATCTGGAAGATGGTTCTATTGGGAGTAACCCGAACTGAGCTGTGAAGGTAACAAATTTAGAACATCCACGATTTTTTATTGATAGCCCAATAAGATTAATTTCATTTCTATTTTATTAATAATATTATGCACATATGTGGCCGGTCAAAATATTCTGAAAGAAGGTGTGAATGTGGGAAAAACATGGCTGAAATTTTTTCTAGATCAGTTCATTCACTCGTTTTTAGGAAATTAATATTTGTGGGCAGTGGGTCGTATAATTAATATTAATTGAAGTATATAAATAGATATAAAAATATCTAAATGGCTGGCTCGATTTGAATGAAATTTTGCACAGGCCTAGCTAAGGAATTTTCGACCTCAAATTAAGAAGATGGACCCAATGAGTTTAACCAGAACTAAGCTGTGAGGGTCAAACTTTGGAACTCTCGGTTTTCAGATAACTTAGACATTTTTTCGGAGACTAATGGTATTGACGTATTGTTAATATATGCGTAAAAGGCAAGTAATAATACTTTCAAAGAAATAGGCCATAAAGTCGCCAAATAGAATTGCCACTTTAAAGGAAATTACATCCAGATTACTAAGTAATCGTGAAACTTACCTAAATCCCCGATTGTTGCTTATGAAAATAATTTCACAATTCTTTCCCGAAAGTTGAGATTCTTACTAATTCTGTGCTATAGTTTCCACAATTCTGGTCTAGTCTGCTATACGTTTTGCAAGTTTATTAAGAGGAAATATGCATAAAAAATCTGTTCAAACTTTGGAAAGTTTTACTTTGAAGTTCAAGCAATATTTAGTTCAAAGTGCAAATTTGCTTGTGAAAATTGTAGACTTCGAAGGGGCTTTCTATGTAAATTTAGATACGTTTAGATATATTTTAGAATATGTACATACTACCCATGTACTATAACATACTACCCAGCAAAAAATATTATGACGGAGAAGTGGTTAAACATGGATTCAACTGATGATATGGAAGTAATTCTTTTTTGGGCGAATCATACATGATTTTACCATAGGGTTGTCATTGAAAGGAATGGCTTCACTTACAGATCCCAGTCACTTCGTTCGAATGAGAGCTTAGATGTTCGATGGTTACATGATAGTTTTCATAGGTGAAAGTTATTCACTTTTGGATACATTGTGAGCAGTGTTCTTATGAACCATATCTCTGAATTAATAAAAATGCTCTGAATCTTTCTTGAAACAGATTTTGCATTACTTCGGTTTAATTTTAATAAAACTCCACTTATACAGATGTATTTGGCTAAATTTCATTTTTTATCACATTTTAAAAACAAAAGAAATATTTTTTTTAGTTTTTTCGTTTGCATTTTTTTGGTCTGTAATCAATATTTGATTTGAACTGGGATATTGTCCTGGCTCAAGACCATTTTGCTTCTATATTTAATAGAATGCAAATTTATGTACAAATGGCATGGTGACATTTATTACTTTTACAGATTATTACAGACCAAAAAAATGCAAACGAAAAAACTAAAACAAATGAGCGTTGGCACGGCAGAAGTATTGCTGGGTAACTATACCTGCATATACACATACTTACATATGCAACTCAATGAGATGCTTGTACGATGGCATGTGTGCTTTATTACTTGGTGCGATTTTTTAAACGCAAATTCGGCAAGTGAGTTGTGATTCTCGTTCGTTTGTGAGAATCATCTCCTTATAGAGGCCGGGTTTGATGTTGAAAAGTCGCTGCGAAGCCACTTGAAAAGACTTTTGACATGGTCGAAATCATGATCGTGGTAGTCTGCATCCAAGTAATAAATGTCACCATGCCATTTGTAAATAAATTTGCATTCTATTAAATATAGAAGCAAAATGGTCTTGAGCCAGGACAATATCCCAGTTCAAATCAAAAGAAATATTTTTAAAAGTATAATTAGTTTTTAGTTTTTTTCGAATACTGCTGTATTTTCTTTGAGAGAAGCCTCTCTGGAACATTCTGATCTGCGGCAGTTTTTGTTTCTCCTGCCGAGTTCTTCGCAATTCTATAGTTCTCTCTCCGTGTTTTGCCAAATTTCAAAAATATTTGAAATGATAAAACATTTTGTTAAGAATGTCACCAACATTTTATATTCTTAAAATGTTCTCAATTAATAACATTCGTTCCTTCTTCATCTACGAAAAATGATCCCATTAGCTCAGTATTTTTAAGACGCTCCAACATTATCCAATAAAAAAGTATTTGAGATCGAAATTGAACAAATACATATTTCTATCCAACCCATAAGACCCATATTAAAATCGATTAAACAAACCACAACCCATCAAAAAATTGGACATTACTCTAGCAACTAACTGTCATAGCATCGATTACCTTACACGTTGCCATATTACCCCTCTGCATTACCAACCACATTCTTCATATTAAAAAAGAGAATGAATGACTAATTTTAAAAATCCACCGATTACATAAAAGAAGTAATGTGAATCCATAGGTTGCCCATTTAATTATTAAAAATCAAAAAGCTATCAATTGCATTTTGGAAGGGATACGCTGTTATTAGAACTAGTTATTTATTTACAAAAGTAATTACAATTTTTTAAATGAGCCTTAAGGTCTTATAAGGTACAATTTTACACTTAAAAGTTTATATTTAAGCGTTTTTATCAAAGTGATTTAGAATTTTTTACCATGGTTAGATCGTATCCTGACCCCTTTTTAATAAGTCTATTAAAGGCTAAAGTTCAATATAATAAAGTCTGGCGGGCAGACTATATGATATCCTACTCTTTCTACCCCATTAAAATTCATTTCAGTGAATATTTCAGTGTGACACACTTTCAATTCATGTTTCCAGGTATATGACATGTTCTTCCAACTCGTCAAGTTCGGCCATAATTAATAGTAGAGTCTTTTTTATATTAGGATAACGATATAAAACTTTAACATTATTCTATATAGAATTGGTCTACATGACCGTGAATTAATCGTGCTCTTATAAGATATAAAATTTAATCGATACTTTGTGTTACTTTTTGGTTACTTTTGTATTACCAAACACAATTCGCGACTACTCGATTGAAACATTCAAATCTAATTGACTTGTCAAGATCTGAATGAAAAACTAAATACCAAAAACATAACAGTCTTTAAGAAAAAGAAATTGCGACACTCGCTTACCTTTTGAGAAAATTGGAATCGAAGAGGCAATTTAGAATTTATTCAGCACGGATGCTAAACCAGAAAACATTGCAGCTCTAAATTGATGTTTTGCTTCTTCTTTTCTCAAAAGCGAATCGAGTTCTCATTTTTTCCTTTCCAAATAAAAAAACAGTTAGGATTCCACTGTTTTTTCTCACTACATTTTTAAGATTTGAGAAGAAAAAATTAGTTTTAACAAGTTTGTTGATCAACGCAGACGCAAGGCGAAATTTGGAGAGTAAAATGCCAAATTGAAAATTTTTAAACAAAAGTACAAATTGTAAATTTAGCCCTCTTAATTTATTCTTATTTTGTACTAATCTTTAACTTACCTACAGATTTATTCCACGAAAAGAGTAATAGGAACTAAAGGACTGCAAAAAGGCATTTACAATGTATTTTTAAAGGAAATTATACTTGAATACAATGTGGCTGGCATTCAAGGTAAAAAGCGATTGTTGGATTTGCAAGTGAATTAAAATATATTTAATTTAAATTTATTAATTGTCGTTTGTTCGTTTTTCTTCCAGTGGATGGCTTTGGATGAAAGAGCTAGAGTTTATTACTCAAATACGAAAAGCAATGGAATCAGCAAAAAATAAGCATTTCTAGAAACGTAATTGCAATTACTTAAAAATAAAAAATAAATAAAAGAACGTCTTGCAAAAAGTAATTGGAATGACTTCTAATTTAGTAATAGTAATTAGTTACATGTCTTTGAAGAGAAGTATTTCTATTTTTTAACGATGTAACTAATTCCCGTTTTGTTCAGAGAAGTAGTTCTACTAATTAAAATCAAGTACTTCTTTATAAAAAATGTAACTACTTCTTTACTCGATTCCAAAGAATCGTTTGTTTTAGTCTCACGCCTTGTTAAAAGAATCGAGTAGGTGATCTAGCAGGGAATCGATTGCCTCAAAAATACTCAATTCCACACTCGACTACTTTTCTGAAATTTTTTTGCTGGGAACTAGTCATTAAACATACAACGCAACAGAATTATTTTTTTCGATATTTGATTATTTTACATTTTCTATAATGAAGATATGAAATGAAAAACTAAACTTAAAATTCTAATTCGCCTTTGAGAAACTATTTAGAATAAATTTTATTGGATGTATGATTGAGGAGCAATGAAAGTTATATATATATATATATATATATATATATATATATATATATATATATATATATATATATATATATTTAGCTAGAAAAATAATCAGAAATTTTTATTTCTTGCTTTTATCTTTTTTCAGAAAAGTGTTTCATTTAATATCTTTTGTGGATTTTTGCAGAATATAGTTTCATGTAATAAAATAAAAATTAAATTAGTTTTAATTGGACTAT
>CANDYM010000151.1:0-62347 GCA_947397865.1 Polietes domitor
CCATTTAACACTTACAAAATTTTTTAAATTTTTTTTTTCTTTTAGCTCCTAGAACTATATTTAACCAAATTTAAAATTTTCAAAATTTTTGGGTGATGCCGGTTTAACATTTAGAAAATTTTTAGAAAATCCATGTGTTCGTATAGTTGTTGCACTTGGCGCCAAGAATTTTATTAGCGGCATTAAGAAAAATACGTAGTTCCAACAAAATCGCCCACAAGAGTATGAAGTCAGACTGACTTCAGTTGGAGTGGTCCTACCAGTTTTATCCCTCCTTTAAAATTGCACACCTTGAAAATATGAATTCCTTTATTTTGCAAGTCTACGCAATTAGACTTGTGTTCAAACTTCATTTCATGTTTCTAGACATTGTCGTTTGATAGGTATCACTTTTATCTCGTTTTGTCTTATTTTTAATTCCTAAAGGCAAGCATTTTGCTAAATTAACTTTTTGTTTCGTATTCAAATATAAAGCGGAAATTTTCAAATAAAAGAGTGAACTTTCTGCTGTTGTTACAGAAAACATTATGCCTTTGGGTCGATTTCGCTCATTTTCAATCCCGACTGATCTGCAACCATTAAATACAACATGATTAGAGGGCGTTATAGGCTTGAGAAATAGATTTTTTGAAGAGTGAATATCTATATATATATATATATAAATCAACGTATGTCTGTATGTTCCGTATAGGACGCACCGATTCGTTTGAAAATGTTACTGTAGCTGACCAGTGGACAGCGGATGGTTCCTGGCAACACTAGCCCAGCAAAAAAGAGAGCACCCAAAGAAGTGAAAAAGATGTTCATCTTGTAATTCGGAAGTTGTGAAAATTGGGATCTTCACCAATGAATTTAACTTGGAGTTGTCAGGGATGTCCTTTTATTTTGAAAGACTTAAAAGTTATTTTAAAGTGTTGCGAATACATCACTTTTTCACTAGTTTCCATTTCTTTTTTTAAAAATCCGCCGCTACCGAGGGTAGAAGAGCGGACCTTCTGGTTGCTACTGCGACGCTCTAACCATCTCGGCTATCCCCTGTTGTGAGTGGTGAATAACTAATTGAAATCATTTTGTTTGTTAGAACTGACAATAGGAAACTTAACAAAATATTTATATAATGTGACTAATATAAAACGCAAATAAATGCTAATTTAATTTAGTATTAAATAAATTAAAACGACTTAATTTTACTGATATTATGTAGTATTAATAATTAATAAACAAGTAAGGAAAGGCTAAAGTCGGGCGGGGCCGGCTATATAATACCCTACACCACTCCCTGCGCATGTACCTTGCTTTGATTACTAAACCCAGGTATTTCACGGGAGCAATTTTATGTAGTTCATACAAATTATATTCATATAATTTATATGCTATAAAGTGCAATCGGGAAGGATTTTTACATCCTGTAAATGTATGTGTTTGACAAAAAATTTTAAATCGGAAAGCACATTTGTATGGGGGTATATTGAAACCTGGAACGATGTGACATGACTGTTTATTGGTGAAATATAATATGTAAAATTTGGCCAAAATCGGTTAAACATTCGGGAGCAACATTTGTATGAGGGCTATATCTAAATCTGAACCGATCTTACCCACTTTCACCATTGGTTTTTTAGTTGGATTATAAGATGTTGTGCCAATTTTAAAGACAAACGGGTACAATATGTGTATTTTAGAGCGGAAAAAGTCAAATCGGGAGCGACATTTGTATGGGGGCTATATCTAAATCTGAACCGATCATACCCACTTTCAGCATAGGTGTTTCTAGTTCGATTATAAAATGTTGTCCCAATTTTAAAGAAAATCGGGTACAATATGTCTTTTCTAGAGCGGAAAATGTCAAATCGGGAGCGACATTTGTATGGGACCTATATCTAAATCTGAACCGCTCTTACCCAATTTTTGCATACGTGGTTCTAGTTGGATTATAAGATGTTCTGCAAAATTTAAAGAAAATCGGGTACAATATGTCTTTTCTAGAGCGGAAAATGTCAAATCGGGAGCGACATTTGTGTGGAGCTATATCTAAATCTGAACCGATCTTACCCAATTTTTTCGAACGTGTTTCTAGTTGGATTATAAGATGTTCTGCAAAATTTAAAGAAAATCGGGTACAATATGTGTTTTCTAGAGCGGAAAATGTCAAATCGGGAGCGACATTTGTATGGGGGCTATATCTAAATCTGAACCGATCTTACCCAATTTTTGCGTACGTGTTTCTAGTTGGATTATAAGATGTTCTGCAAAATTTAAAGAAGATCGGGTACAATATGTGTTTTCTAGAGCGGAAAATGTCAAATCGGGAGCGACATTTGTATGGGGGCTATATCTAAATCTGAACCGATCTTACCCAATTTTTGCATACGTGTTTCTAGTTGGATTATAAGATGTTCTGCAAAATTTAAAGAAAATCGGGTACAAGATGTGGTTTCTAGAGCGGAAAATGTCAAATCGGGAGCGACATTTGTATGGGGGCTATATATAAATCTGAACCGATTTCCTCCAAATTCAATACCGATGGTCCTTGGCCAGAAAAAATAACTTCTGCCAAGTTTCATGACAATCGGACAATAACTGCGACCTGTAGAGTGCGAACAAGCTTAGATGGACAGCAGACGGACGGACGGACGGACGGACAGACAGACATCGTTAAATCGACTCAGCTAGTGATTCTAACCCGATCGGTATACTTTAAGGTGGGTCTAGCTCGATTATTTCTTGGTGTTACAAACATTTGGCGCGAAACTAACTTATAATACCCTAGACCACGAAGTGGTGTAGGGTATAAAAGTTAAATATTTGAAGCACATTAATAAAGCAATAAATTTATATTTTTTTTTTGAAAAAAAAAATTTTAATTATTAAAATCTTTTAAAATGAAACATTGTTTATGTATAAAAGTAATAAAAAAAACCAAAAAAAATCCAAGCCACTATTCGAACCCGAGACCTTCTGGGTGCAAAGCGGACATCTTACCTCTGTGACCCCATGCTTAAAATGCATTCTCATTCACTTGTGCAAATGCTATTCATAAAATGTTGCGGGATAATAACATATTATCTACGTTTTTGCAAGTTGTTTAAATGAACTTCCTCAAATGCGGGATAATGCACATTTGGATTTTGAGATGCTATTAAAATGTGCTTCCTACGGAAGTACTTCCAATTTTTTTTTGCTGTGAGGTTATGAAAGGATAAAGGAACGCGGTACTGCCCAAACAAACTTTAAAATTATCAATTAGTACTCATTTTATGTACAATGAATTATTAATAATTTAAATATGAGCGCTATTGTCACACCCCTTCTGGTATCTCCCACACAAAGTGACATAAACTTTGGTTACAATATAACCGACATAACATCCATACAGGTAGTCAACATCATTTGCAATTTGATATTTAAAAATGTTTCTGTAAGCACTAGGGTTTGGGGTCCGGGAATTCCTAAATCGTTGTGACGGGAATTCCCGGGAAAAATTGTTTGATTTCCCGTATTCCCGGGAATATTAAATAAATATTTTATTTATTATTTTGAGCATAAATTAACATTTACTATATAAATTAGAAATTTTAGATATATTTCAAATTTATTTACATTACTGACTATAATTAGTTTATTACTACAAACAGAACATTTTAAATTCGCTAAGTACCCATTTTTTGCGAAACCCAGCTAGGGGAATACAAACTTTTTGTGAGTATATTTGCATGATCTTTATTGTTAAACAAAAATATCATACCGACAATACTATGGCTGACATAATGTCAATACTTAATGTCGTGCTGGTTATACTTTAAATTTCCTGTTTTCTTAGAAGAATCGACAAAATAAAATGTGAAAATCTTCTTAAATAACAATTTAATTTACATATGAAACCAGTAAGAAATTGTTAAACATTCGGATATATTTAAAATTTTTCACCCGGAAACTTTCAAGAGAAATCAAATATGTATAGAAATATATCCTACATATATCCATTTTTTCTTAAATTAATCAACAAGAAAAATCTGGCAGCAACATTATGAGAGTAGTAAATTCCATAGAAACAATAAGCTAGTAAGCCCAACCGAACAGGACTATAGTTTAATAATCAGGAATTACATTCATATTAAAAGCTATCAAAAAGTACGGAAACCTTGAAATAGTGTACACGGACGTGTATGGTGGACGTTAATAGGTATACACCATTAATAATAATACACCAGTTACTAAATGTTGACATTTTAAATCATATTGGACATACCTAAAATAAATTATTTTTTTTTATTTTAAATTCCCGGGAATGAAACTTTCCATTCCCGTTTTCCCGGGAAACCCCAAACCCTAGTAAGCACTTTAAACTTTAAAAATATTTACGTTTTATCCATGCCCATTCTTGTACATCCCACACAATTGTCACTATCCTAGGTAATATTAAATCCTTCATAACTTCTATACTGGTGCATGGGATCCACTATTACTTGATATTTGATCATGTTTTTACAATTGTTTTATAAATGTGGAAGTTGGGACCATGTGATACGAACTTCCTAGTACATTCCACACAACTTATCCTGCCCTATGTTAATTCCTTATAACTTCCGTTATATGTTCTCTGAGAGTGGGGGTATATAAGTCGTTTTAGCCGACTGAAGCTTACTTACTTGTTTTTCTTAAATTACGGTAATATATTTGTTCACTTAACCACCAGAATATACTTAGTGTAGGGTATAATCAGTTTGTTCTCACTTTTTTGGCTAGGCTTAGTGCAAACCCTACCCATAAAGAAATTCAGTTGCAAATTCTTAAATCATGGCAGTACCCAGGAAACATTTTACCAAACTATTGGAATCTATATTTATTGCACGACTGATAGGCTGACTGAGTGAACGCTACACTGGCCAAATGACTGAAAAACTTGTCAGCAGGTTTTTAATTTTTGTGGAAATTGCAAGGCCTACAAATATAATTGTAAGACTTTTTCCCTGGGACACATGAAAATATTTTCTAAAGAAGAATATTTCATGGAATGAGTTTTATGTCACTAACTTAATTCTTTCGCGGTGAGTTCTTCTATAAGCACAGAGTTTTTAATGAGTAGCCATAGAAGAGTTGAGAGTACTCCTCTTGGAAGTGTACCACTATTCGGATATTTCATCTTTTGCATTCAATACTAAATCCTTTGCTGGGTTATGGTATGCAAAGTGGTATGGAAGTCGACGTTTTCTTTTGTTCTGATACTCCAAATCTTCATCACAATGCACGCCCGTCCTTAGACTCGGTTATGTCTTCTGTCTGGCTATTTTCCATACAAAGTATGCAGTTGAAGCGTCTACACTTTTACCAATCATATTTGCATTTCCCAAAAAGTACTTGAAATTCTGTATTTGGGAGACTTGCCTTGACGATTATTCCATTTCATTCATTCTTTTTCTGGCCATGTTGTATTTTAATTTAATTTAATGTTTTAGAAGAGCTAAATTATTTATTACAATAGTTTGCATAGCAAATTGGGGAGCAACACAACACAAATTGTCTGCGTTATTTTATTTATTTGTTGTTACCTGCGTTTTATACAAGGATATAAAGGATAGCAGCGGGATGTCAGTGACTAAAAACAAAACATGATTTAATTAAATTTTAAATTAAGAAATTTAAAAGATTTGTAAATTTATAATCATTTAAACATTTAAAGCGTAAAATACAACAAAGAAACAGGCCTCACCAATTGGCCCTAACGGGCCCTAATCATCAACTAATTACTTACCTTATTGCATTAGTCTTCTGCCTTCTCATTGCCATGATTCATTGTTGTATTTGTATTTGCCTTCGCATTAGCATTATTATTGCTTGGTCATAAGTGAAGGTCATTGCGTAATAAATGTACAAACATACATACAGCCATACATACAAATGGTTACATGCATACATACTAACATGAACATGCATCTCCACATGTGCAGACGATTTACTTAACATCGCCACAACTGGCTAAGAGTGAGAGGAGGGGTGGGAGATAAATGAACAACATCCTAAATTACAACACCACCCAACATCCAACCATACACATGAATGTACGTATGTACGTATATACAGTCCATGCAATGAACAATGAGAGCCGACAAATAATAAAACCCTAAACTATGCTTTAATAGAAGGCAGGCGGGCGGGCGGTCGGTCGGTCAGTCTCTCGGTCGGTAAAGATAACTCACACACGTCATCTATTTGTGCTCGCACAAATCGGGGATAAAGTGTGGATAAATCTATGTGTTATTGCTGTTGTTGTTGTTGCGTATGCCCACAATGCTATAGACCACAATGGACACGTGCAGTTGCATTGTTATGTCTCACAAAGAAGATAGTAGACGGGCAAACAGGCGTACGTACGGACGGACGGACAGACTGGTCGTAGACGCATCAATGATGAATGACGTTTTTACCAGGGTTTCGATGTAATTTTTTTCAACCATTCACTCCCCTGCTAAGATAATCATAGTGGCACGCAAGATATTTCACATGGTCTGGTCAGACAATCGTTGGTACAGACATACGTTCGTACATAATCGCTAATGTGTGAATTCCTTGTAATAAAAAAGTAAAGGGCTAATAGTATGATGGTTTATATCAATGCGAATACCTGGTGTTTGCTAGCATACATAAACTCCGCTATAGTCCCTAATCCACAAAATAGAAAATCTCTAAAGGAGTCGCAAAATAGAAAATGTAATTTTTTTTAATTAATTGATTATTTAAATTAAAAACAAGTAAGGAAAGGCTAACACTCCACTTTCTATCCGAATACAATTTAATTCGGTAATAAAGTGAAAAAGGAAAGATTTTTTGTATCCTGTAAATGTGTGTGTTTGACAAAAAATTTAAAATCGGAAAGGACATTTGTATGAGGGTTTATTGAAACCTGGAACGAAATAGGTGAAATATATATGTATAGTTTGGCCAAACTCGGTTAAACTTTTGGGAGCAACATTTTGTCCTTGATCCACAATTTTTGTTAAGATCGGACTATAATTGCGACCTGTAATTTGATTACAACAATAGATGGACAGACAGACGGACATTGCTAAATCGACTCAGAAAGGTATTCTAAGTCGATCGGTATACTTAGCAATGGGTATGGAAAGGTATTCTAAGTCGATCGGTATACTTAGCAATGGGTCTATCTCGCTTCCTTTTTGGTGTTACAAACAAATGCACAAAGACATAAGACTCTCGTGGAGTGTATAATAAGTAGGTGGAAAAAATCATAAATATAACTTACAACATGACCCAGTACCAAGGCCAGATTTTAATGATTTTAGAGACATTTTTCAACAACAATTGAAACAGTCAATGCTTTTCAAACGAGTGTCTCAAAACACAAATCAAACTAAAATGTGGAAGTCGTGGCGGATTCTATAAAAAAATTATGCCTCCGAAATATCACTAAAATCATCAAAATTTGACCTTTATAATGGGTCATCAACTTTTTGATATGGTTTAATAAGGTTCTGGCCAGATTTTAAACTCTGGCGGGTTTTTTCTCAATACCATCCATTAATTTCAAGAAAAATCTGAGTTATAGAGGTTATATTGGACGCGTATAGCTCAAGGACGAACAATGATAAAAGCGAAATATTTTGGGAGAACACATAAAAAACCCAATCTTTCATTTTAGTTGGGAACATCGACAAGATCTTTTTTCTCCCTCACAGATCGTATGCAGAAAAACTACGTACTCAATTTTTCATTTGGTGATCTTTCTCGTTTTTACAGGACTTCGATGTTTTAAGGATATAAACATTTCTAATAATTTATTTATCTGATTTTCAGTCTAAAGATGTATGGTTGAATCTGGTAACATGAAAGTAATTATCATTGTTGTTAAAAAAGGTTTACTAAGGACTATAAAGAATCCACTAAATTGGTTGGATGGAAGTGCGAGATATTCGTGCGTGCTACTTTTGCAAGACTCAGTTGAATACCATAAGGCAATCTGCATGTTAGAGAATACTGGTTCCATTTCTATATTTTGTTCTCATTTGATACCCATTCTGAAATAAACTTTATATACTGATGTATATAAATTTTTATACCCTACACCACTTCGTGGACTAGGGTATTATAAGTTAGTTTCGCGCTAAATGTTTGTAACACCAAGAAATAATCGAGCTAGACCCACCTTTAAGTATACGGATCGGCTTAGAATCACCAGCTGAGTCGATTTAACGATGTCTGTCTGTCCGTCCGTCCGTCCGTCTGCTGTCCATCTAAGCTTGTTCGCACTCTACAGGTCGCAATTGTTGTCCGATTGTCATGAAACTTGGCAGAAGTTATTTTTTCTGGCAAAGGACCTTCGGTATATATACGCAAAGAGTGGTGTAGGGTATTATATAGTCGGCCCAGCCCGACTTTAGCCTTTCCTTACTTGTTATACCCTTCGCGCCAAATGTTTGTAACACCAAGAAATATTCGAGCTAGACCCACCTTTAAGTAAAGAGTGATTTTTTTGAGGTTAGGATTTTCATGCATTAGTATTTGACAGATCACGTGGGATTTCAGACATCGTGTCAAAGAGAAAGATGCTCAGTATGCTTTGACATTTCATCATGAATAGACTTACTAACGAGCAACGCTTGCAAATCATTGAATTTTATTATCAAAATGCGTGCTCTGTTAAGAAAGTTCAGACAGAAAGAAATTGTGTTCAGCGACGAAGCTCATTTTTGGCTCAATGGGTACGTAAATAGGCAGAATTGTCGATTTTGGAGTGAATATCAGCCAGAAGCATTGCAAGAGCTACCAATGCATCCAGAAAAAGTCACAGTTTGGTGCGGTTTATGGGCTGGTGGCATCATTGGACCGTACTTCTTCAAAGATGATGCGAATCGTAACGTAACTGTGAATGGTGAGCGCTACCGTGAGATGATATCCAACTTTTTTTTGCCCAAAATGGAAGAACTGAACTTGGTTGACATGTGGTTTCAACAAGATGGCGCTACATGCCACACAGCTCGCGATTCTATGGCCATTTTGAGGGAAAACTTCGGAGAACAATTCATCTCAAGAAATGGACCGGTAAGTTGGCCACCAAGATCATGCGATTTGACGCCTTTAGACTATTTTTTGTGGGGCTACGTCAAGTCTAAAGTCTACAAAAATAAGCCAGCAACTATTCCAGCTTTGGAAGACAACATTTCCGAAGAAATTCGGGCTATTCCGGCCGAAATGCTCGAAAAAGTTGCCCAAAATTGGACTTTCCGAATGGACCACCTAAGACGCAGCCGCGGTCAACATTTAAATGAAATTATCTTCAAAAAGTAAATGTCATGGACCAATCTAACGTTTCAAATAAAGAACCGATGAGATTTTGCAAATTTTATGCGTTTTTTTTTAAAAAAAAGTTATCAAGCTCTTAAAAAATCACCCTTTATACGGATCACCAGCTGAATCGATTTACCGATGTCTGTCTATCCGTCCGTCTGCTGTCCATCTAAGCTTGTTCGCACTCTACAGGTCGCAATTGTTGTCCGATTGTCATGAAACTTGGCAGAAGTTATTTTTTCTGGCAAAGGACCTTCGGTATTTAGAGGAAATCCGTTCAGATTTAGATATAGCCCCCATACAAATGTCGCTCCCGATTTGACTTTTTCCGCTGTAGAAACCACATATTGTACACGATTTTCTTTAAAATTGGCACTACATCTTATAATCCAACTAAAAACACCTACGGTGAAAGATCGGTTCAGATTTAGATATAGTGTCCATCAATATATTTTGATATGATAAGTATTATACTACTTTTTATACTTCGTCATCTAATTTTATGGCGGGGATAAAATTAAAAATCAATTTATTCTTTCTTTTATAAATTAAAACTCAAAATAAATACGATTTCGCATTCGTATCGATTTAAGATGGAATGATTTTCATCACATACCTGAATGAAATTGGTAATTAGAAAAAATATATTGAAATTTATTTACACGATAAAATGGTATTTCTAAATTTTTTCAGATATGTAAGAAACTTGCGAAAAACGCACTCTGAAATTTTCAGTGTATATAAATAGAATACTGATATAGCCATTTGCTGAGAAAAAATAAAATAGCTCCCATACTAATTTTATTTTTCATTAAGTGGCTCCAGGATATCGTTATTCCATCGAGATCATATTTCTTATTTCCGCTATTAGGTATAAGTTTCTCAATTCGAAAAATTGTTTTCTGCCTACGACACCCTCTAGATCAGTCTTTGAGGAGATTTTATGTATGGGGGTTACATCTATATCTGTTCCGAATTTATTCAATACCGACCGTCCCATTTAAAATTTGGCGATCGGACAATAAATGCAACCTGCACTTTACGAACAATCATTAAATGGACAGACGGGCGGAATGACGATCGATATAAATACTCGATGGTACAAATAAATTAAATATAATAAATTATAAAATCACTTCATAGATATTACGCATGAAAATTTCTTCTGTGTAGAAGTTTTATTGGCATATTTGTTCAGTGTGGCTTTTTTGCAAAATAAGAATCTACTTGATGAGTGGAATTATTTTGTGAGTTCTATATCGAAAAGTGGTTCTTTTTGGTAAGTGAGGTTATATTAATGGGTCTATAGCAAAATATGCGTCTTTATGGCCTACTCTATCATGGCTTCCTGCTTGCCCTCATCTTTCAGTGTTTTTACCTTAAACCAAAAATTGGAAGTTATATAACACTAAAATCATAAAAAAACTGTTTAACTTAAGAATAGACGTAATACAACCGAAATGCGGCAACTGTGATGCAAATGTGCGAAATAGCTTATGATATTGGTCGAATAATTACCATTATTTTTAAAATATGAAATTAAATTGGCTGATAATCAACTCCATTGTTAGTTGTCAACTTTTTTCATCTCTTTCATTATTATCTTCTTCAAAGCGTGCATTCATTCCAAGTGGTTCACTTTGTGGCTTACTATTTAAATGGTGTGATAATTTCCTAACAATCTAGATAGTTTTGCCCTTCACAACTAAAAGTTAAAAGCCTGTTTAAATGTTTTTAAATTCTTACTTTTCTACACATTTCCCTGTTACAGTAAATATTCAATGAAATCCATATCCTTAGAGCTGCTCTACATTTTCCACGATTCAGAGGAGACCATGTACTTGTTTTGTAGTACCATGAGGCGGTGAGAGATTGAAAGAGAGAGAGGGAGAGAAAAGTGCCACCACCAACCAAACTATAGACGGTAGGTAGTCTTATATTGTTAAGTGGGCAAAAAGTAATCTCATTATAATAATGGGAACAATTGATTTCTATTTATTTGCTTGCAAATAAGTTCTATGGCACAACCACGAGTACCCAAGAGCGCCCACCTGCAGATACCGCAAAATAACCCAGCAAACCTTTTTAAGGATAAGAACTATCAGTGAAATATCTAACAAGTGAAAATGATGGAATATTCTGAAGTGAGGATGGTGATGGTATATAGGTCATGCCTCAATGTTAGGCACGGTGGGTAAAAAGTTAGAATTTTTTGAAAAAAATTAAAAAAGTTAAAAATTTTTTATATAAAAAATCCGAAATTTTGAATATTTTTTCGCCGATTTTTTGCAAATTCTTTTCTGATCAAAGTTCTTTTCTGAAATCATAAAAGTCATTTTTTTATCGAAAAAGGTAGAAGTTTTTAATTAAAAAATCCGAAATTTAGAATATTTTTTCGCCGATTTTTTGCAAATTATTTTCTGATCATATAAATTGAAATCACTAAAGTCACTTTTTTATCGAAAATCGATCACTTTATCGTCCCTCAATGTTAGACACAGTGGGTAAAAAGTTAGAAATTTTTTAATTGAGAAAAGGTATAATTTTTTTATTGAAAAATCAGAAAAAATTAGAATATTTTTCACCGATTGTTTTGCAAATTCTTTTATGTTCAAACACATTTTAATAATAAAAGTAATTTTTGCGAAAATCCCTTGCTTTGACATTAACTAATCAATGTTCATATATCGTAAGCTCCTCTTGCTGATAAGGTATTTACATCCAAGATGTTTGTTGGGTTCTGCTGCTCTAGTTTTCCCGTATATACTACATGTATTTAAGTCCCTATCCTGCTCCTCTGTTTTGACTTTCATATTATTTCCTTTTCTGTGTTTTTCTCTTTATTTTTTGTTATTATACAACTGTTATGTTTCGCTTGTTTCCTCCTCGCCATTCTCTCGATTTTCAATGGCAGCAGCAACGATGTCGACGACGATGATGATGATGAAATTATAATCAGGGGAGTTAGTGCATAGTAATTTTATACACCAGGTAACATTTGCCTCGGAGCCATTCACTCGCTTGTCCCGTCTATAACGACTTTGCTGTCGTTCTTTATTGAATCTTGTCTTTATTGTCGTCTATGTATATCTATTCAATTTTTTTGTGCGTCCTTGCCCCGGCCTAGTCCACCCCCACCCTTAGTTGCTGACATCCTTACAGGACTTGTTCTATAGATTTGTTAGGTTACACACTGGCAAAAATGTGCTGGGTGAGGGTGTGGGAGAGTGGAAGAGAGAGAGGGCGTGGGGTTCAAACAAAATGTGGTTGGAAAATAATAATACTTTGTTATAGCAAATAATCTTTATGTAAATGCCATGATAATCTGGTAAATGGTTAGGCGATGGCTGGAGAAAGTGTTTCACTTATACCTTAAAGATGTTTCCCGGAACGGCAAGCAGTAAGAAACAAATAGATTGGTCGATCAATGTACCTACACACCTAGGACACGAGGCACAGACCTTAAACTCGATACTTTGAGAAGAATTTAAATGAACTCACGGCCATTTGAGGGGTGAGCAATAAAATTGATTGATTTTTTTTTCGTCGAAGAACTAAGAAAAACTTAAGCGTTTGCGCAACCTTTAAAGAAGTTGAAGAAGGGTTTCTCAACATCGCCGTTATTGAAACAAAATGTTGAATCTTTGGAATGAAAGAAACGAAGTACTCTATTAGTCTCTTTTTATTTGCAACGTTTACTCACTGATTTTTCCATCCTTTTTAATATGATCTCAATGACAAAGTTATCGGTTCATCAAAGTACTAAATATATATAGGATGGGCCATTTAAAAGTTTAAGTTTGAACTACATTAATTTTTATTTTCAGATTTATGTTTGACATTTGTAAAATGGGACGCTATACGCTCGAACAAAATTGGGAAATTTTTAAAAAAAATTTTAAAAATTTTTAAAAAAAATTTTAAAAATTTTAGAGAAGAGACCGACCTTCAGTTCAGCCTTCGTGAAGCTCATTTTCATCTCGGTGGCTATGTCAATAAGCAAAGTTGCCCACACGCGACTATTGAGAGGCCAATGCATCCACAAGCAGACACTGTTTGGTGTGGATTTTAGGCTGTAGTGAAAAATTGGGTAGATCGGATGAGGTACTGTCAAGCCAGTCGTGTTAGTAATATGAACGATATTGTGTTCCATTAATAAATAACCAAGTTCAACTTTTCCTATAAAACCAGAAATTTGATCAAATAATCAGTACTTTAGCCGATTCTAAGTTAAAATGTTACATGGCCCACCCTATAATATGGTTTATAAAAATATGTGTCTTGGAAAATAACATACCCATTTCAAAATAAGGATAATTTGTGATGATCCAAAAATCCAGAATTTTTTAAAAATATTAAATCAGTATTTGATTTGAACTGGGAAATTGTCCTGGCTCAAGACCATTTTGCTTCTATATTTAATAGAATGCAAATTTATTTACAAATGGCATGGTGACATTTATTACTTGGCTGCAGACTACCACGATCATGATTTCGACCATGTCAAAAGTCTTTTCAAGTGGCTTCGCAGCGACTTTTCAACATCAAACCCGGCCTCTATAAGGAGATGATTCTCACAAACGAACGAGAAGCACAACTCACTTGCCGAATTTGCGTTTAAAAAATCGCACCAAGTAATAAAGCACACATGCCATCTTACAAGCATAACTTCTAAAACAAAGATCTTACAGCTAAAGCAATGATAATTTGTGATCACAAAAAAACTGAATTTTTTTAAAATATTATAGCGGCAATAACTCTAAAATGTAGCCCTTAGAGTTAGAAGAAAAATAATTTTTCATCGCCCAAATATCCAGAATTTTTTAAAAACAAATGGTATTGTTTTAGCTATTATCTTTTTGGCAACACTGGTTTAAACAGCTGACGCACGTTTCGTGTTTTGTTTCACTGTCAAACAGCTTCAGTTTGGTCTATAATTTAACCATGAATCGTCTTACAAACGAACAACGCTTGCAAATTATTGAATTTTATTGTCAAAATGCGTGCTCTGTTAAGAAAGTTGAAGAAAGCCGAAGAGCCACTTTTTTACCGAAAAATTGTGTTCAACGAAGAAGCTTATTTTTGGCTCAATGGGTACGTAAATAGGCAGAATTGTCGATTTTGGAGTGAATATCAGCCAGAAGCATTGCAAAAGCTACCAATGCATCCAGAAAAAGTCACAGTTTGGTGCGGTTTATGGGCTGGTGGCATCATTGGACCGTACTTCTTCAAAGATGATGCGAATCGTAACGTAACTGTGAATGGTGAGCGCTACCGTGAGATGATATCCATTTTTTTGCCCAAAATGCAAGAGCTTGACTTGGATGACATGTGGTTTCAACAAGACGGTTGCACATGCCACACAGCACGCGCAACAATGGACTTAGTGAGGGGCGAGTTCGGTGAACAATCAATTGGCCGCCTAGATCGTGCGATTTAACGCCTTTAGACTATTTTTTGTGGGCTATGTTAAAGCTCATGTTTATACAGACAAGCCCGCTTCAATTGAAGACAACATTCGTGATTTACCGACCGAAATGTTGGAAAGAGTATGCCAAAATTGGACTAAGCGGATGGACCGTTTGAGGCTCAGTCAAGGTCAACATTTCCATGAAATAATCTTCAAACATAAAATTATATGGACCGTACTATCGATTCAAATAAAGATTTCATGAATTTTTCTGAATTTTATGTGTTTTTAACTTTCCTATAGCTTTTAAAAACCACCCTATATTAAATCTACCATAACTAATTACACAGCACTTAAACAGCACTTCAAGCTAATCCAGAGTTTTTTAAAATATTAAATCGGCCATAACTTCTTCGTTGTGGCCGCCCAAAATTCTAGTTTTTTAAAAAGGCTGAATCGGCCATAACTTCTAAAATACAGCTCTATATAAGATATGGCTAAATAAAAAATAATTTGTGATCACCAAAAAATCCAGATATCCATCCATCCATAACTTCTAAAATATAGCTCTTACAGCTAAATGAATGATAATTTGTAGTCACCCAAAAATCCAGAATTTAGATCTGAAGGAAGGGTAATTTGTGATCACCCAAAAAGGTATAACTTGTTAAATCGACCATAACTAATTAAATACAGCACTTCAAGCTAAACGAGGTATAATTTGTGATCCAGATTTTTTTGTAAAAATAATCAGTCGGTAATAACCTCTTAAATGTAACCCTTACATCTGAATAAAGGATAATTTGTAATAACCCAAATCCAGAATTTTATAAAATATTAAATCGGCCATAACTACTTAAATACAGCACTTGCAACTAAAAATCGTATCAACCAATCGACAATAGCTATTAACATGGACATCCCACAAATCACGATGTTTTCAAAATTCGTACTTGTAAGGAAAATGTGGAAAATGATAGAATATGGTACCGACCAAAATGTCTACGCCTAGAATCATAAAATGTTTGTTTTATACATTCCCGTGGCTATACACGTGCTAAATAAAGAAAATTTTACTCGTAGGAGAAAATGGGAAGAAAGGGGATAGAAAGGTACCAATAAACGGCTGCTGCTAGAATAATGAAAATATGGAATTCTTTATTTCGAAAAATAAAGCGATCTTTCGATATTCGTACATATAGGGTCAAGATCGGCAAAAGGGATAAAATACGTAGCGACCGAAAAGTGGCACAACAGTACCAATTAAAAGACTGCAGCTAAAATAATGAAATCGTAAAATTATATGTGTAAAATTGTAAAAGAAACAAGTAAAAAACGGCCTTAAGTTTGGCCGGGCTGGACTTTATATACCCTCCCCCATGGATTACATTCCACAGAGGCTGTCGCTGTTCGTAGAAGTGCAAAAACTTTACAGGAAAATGTTATTTTTTTAAACAATTTTATAAATAAATATAAAGTTTTTATTATTCTAAACCACGCTTATAAGACAAGTCTACCAATGCGTTTATACTATATATCAAAATAATACTTCTATCCAATTCAAAAAGTAAATATATAACAATAACAACAATCTTCAAAAAAAGCTAAAATACCATAAATATTGGTAGATTATGGGTGCTACAGTTGGTTCTATTTGCATTCTATTTTAATTCTTTTGGAATTAAGAAGTATTGCTGGGTAACTATACCTGCATATACACATACTTACATATGCAACTCAATGAGATGCTTGTAAGATGGCATGTGCACTTTATTACTTGGTGCGATTTTTTAAACGCAAATTCGGCAAGTGAGTTATGCTTCTCGTTCGTTTGTGAGAATCATCACCTTATAGAGGCCGGGTTTGATGTTGAAAAGTAGCTGCGAAGTCACTTGAAAAGACTTTTGACAAGTAATAAATGTCACCATGCCATTTGTAAATAAATTTGCACTCTATTAAATATAGATGCAAAATGGTCTTGAACCAGGACAATATCCCAGTTCAAATCAAAAAAAATTTAAAATCCATTATCACTCACGTACACAGTGCAAGATAACCTAACTTCACGATTCTACCCATTTTTGCCGTAAAAATAGAAAAAAGTACGTAGTATTTGGACAAATCTTTTTTATTTTTTTGTCTATGCTGTCAGAGGAATGTATATACCTAATTCCATGATTCTAGCTGCGGCCAGTTGCTTGGTACCATTAAGAGTGCGACTTTCTAAAATCTCTTTATTTTAAGTATCTACGCAATTAGAGGAATGTACACATCCTATTACCTCTTAAAAGTACGAAAATATTTTTATATTAAGTATCTACTCAATTAGAGGAATGTCCACAGAGAATTTCGTGTTTCTAGCAGATGTCGTTTGATAAGTACCATTTTTATCCCTTTTTGTCCCATTTCACCCCCTACTAATAAGAATAACTTTATGGTGCATGCATAAACAGTATAGTATAAACAGACATATTCATAAAACATTATTAAATACTCTAAATATTAAGGGTTATTGGGAGTATTTTCAGTCCTTGCGAGGGATTTTTTTCCTGTGGACCGATTTTGCCCACTTTCAATTCCAAATGACCTACTGCTATTAAACGTATTCTGGGAAAATTTGGACGTCCTAGCTCCTTTCGTTTAGATGCTAGCGTGCTTTCGACAAACGGGCGGACGGATGGAAATGACTACATTGTCTTATTATTTTATGACAATCAAGAATATATATACCTTATAGAATCTCAGATCGATATTTCAAGGTGTTACAAACAGAATGACGGACTTAGTATACCCTATCCTGTGGTATAATAATAATAAAACATCAACATTCATCAACAAATATTGCAATTAGCATAAAATATCATAATTTCCTCTATTTTGTCGGTAATACTGTGGAATATACTTCAACCGACCGATCTTACGCCCTTTACTTGATTTGTATAAAATTAGGTTTGAATTTGGGCAATGAACAAACCCAAGTAAAATTGGATCGCAAAAGTGCAGCTTCTAATATAGGGTTCATAAAAACGACCCCTTCGCTTTCAGGTATTCTCGGCAATAAATACAAAAACTACAAAGGATTGGTTTCGTCGATTTTTTACAACCTGCAGGTTTGACATTCAAAATGTTGCAATGAGCGAAATATCATATAATCGAGTCCGCAAAGCAGATTATAATCGAGAGAAAAACAGATTATTTGAGACAGAGATTAAAAGATTTTTTGAAAATATTATTATCACAATATGACCGCAAGAATTTTTAAATCTTGAATAAACCAACCCCAGTTTCACCTTGGCGTGACAACATTTCCCCCTTCCGACCCATTCTACTGTGTGTGCACTGCATGAAATGCTATTGTTCCGATACCGCACACACATACATACATCCATACTTATCACAGATATTCCACAACAATGGAAAATTAAACACAATAGTATGAAATATACATGGATACATATGTATATAGCCAACTGGAAAGATAGTTAAACGTCCAAGGACATAGTTATGCAAATATATTTACATATATGTACGCAATGAGTGTGTATGTGCGTATGTTTGGGCCGGAATGTATGTGAAAATTGTTGACAACAATAACGTTAATGTATTGCCGCTTACAATACATACATACAGAGACAGATATGTACTTATAAAGTGATATATACAAATATGTATGTACTTTAGTATGTGCACATTCGCCAATGGCTCAGAATTTCTCAATGGGACAAAAAAAGGGATAAAAATGGTACCGATCATGAAACATACAATTCGATGTGTAAAACACTCTAATTGCTTAGACACACAAAATAAAGGGATTTTTCGCAATTCGTATTTTTAAGGGGGACTGAACTGGGAAAGAGGGATACAAATGGTACCTAACAAATGACTGAAGTTAAGTTGATAAAATTCGAAGTATGTATTTTGACACCAAAAAATAAAGGGATTTTCGCAATTCGTACTTTAAGGGAATGTAATGGAAAAGAGGGATAAAATGGTACCTATCAAATGATTGAAGTTAAATTGATAAAAGTCGAGGTATACATTCATATGGCCGTGTAGACGCCTAACATTAAAATTTTTTGTTCGAAATTTGTACTTGAAGGGAAAAATGGGACGAAAGGGGATATAAATGATACCAATCAAACGGATGCAGCTAGAAGAAAGAAACTTTTATCATGTAGAATCGCAACGAAAATAATTTTTCGAAATTTATACTTTTTGGGAAAAACGGAACGAAACGAAATAAAAATGGTACCAACCAAACGGCTGCAGCGAGAATCTTTAATTTCGTTTTGCGCGCGCATTCCTTTGACTTCGTAGAAGCTCAAAATAAATGAATTTTTCTGAAATCGTTATTTTAGGTTTAAATTGGGAAAACGGGATAAAATTGGTACCAACCAAACGGCTGAAGGTGAAATGATGAAATTTGATGTATACATTTCTCTGAGAGTTTAGACGCTTAACATTAAGAATTTTTCGAAATTTGTACTTGAACGAGAAAACGGGATGAAAGGGGATAAATAAGGTACCAATCAAGCGTATGCAGTTAGAATAATGAAATTCGGTATATATCCGATAATGGTACCAACCAAACGGCTGCAACGAGAATCTTAAATTTCGTTGTGAGAATTCGTCTGTCTTTTTAGATGCTCAAAATAAATGGATTTTTTTCCAAAAACATTATGTTAGAGTTAAATTGGGAAAACGGGATCAAAATGGTACCAAGCAAAGTTGAAATGATGAAATTCGATGTATGCATTCCTCTTACAGTTGAGCTTCTCAACACTAAGAATTTTTTAAATTTGTAATTGAAAGGAAAATGGGTATGAAAAGGGGATAAGAATGGTACCAACAAAAAGGATGCAGCTAATATAATGAAATCTGGTATATAAAGGGTGATTTTTTAGCTATTATCTTTTTGGCAACACTGGTTTAATCAGCTGACGCACGTTTCGTATTTTGTTTCACTGTCAAACATCTTCAGTTTGGTCTATAATTTAACCATGAATCGTCTTACAAACGAACAACGCTTGCAAATTATTGAATTTTATTATCAAAATGCGTGATCTGTTAAGAAACTTCATCGCGCGCTTCTTCTGTTCAGCGACGAAGCTCATTTTTGGCTCAATGGGTACGTAAATAGGCAGAATTGAAGAAATAGCCGGAAGCATTGCACCATGAAGCATGAAGCATTGCACCATGGATTGCATTCCACAGAGGTTGTCTGTTTTCGTAGAAGTGCAGTAATATTACAGGAAAATATAATTTTTTTAATATAGCCAAACCAAAACAAATACAAATATTGAAAAATTAATTTTATAAATAAATATAATATTTTATTATTTCAAACCACGTTTCAAGGCTACCAATACGTCAATTCAAAAAACAATTATTCTTCTATTTATATTTTGAAAACTATTTTCAAAGCCATACATATTGGTAGATAGTGGGTGCTACGTTTGGTTGTATTTCCATTCTATTTGAATTTCAAAAGTACAAATTTTGAAAATCCATTATCAGACGTACATAGTGCAAAATAACCTAACTTCATGATTCAACCAATTTTTGCCGTAAAAGAAAAACTACGAATTTGGAAAAAAACTTTTTATTTTGCGTGTCTATGCAGTCAGAGGAATGTATACACCGAATTCCATTATTCCATTTGGTTGGTACCATTTTTACCCCCTTGACTTTTCTACGAAATTAGAATTTTATCATTCTAGTTGTAGTCGTTTAGTTGGTACTATTTTTATCCCTCTGTACCATTGTATCCCTTGAAAGTACTAATTTCGAAAAATTCGTCTATTTTCCGTGGCTTCGCAGTCAGAGGAATGTATACTCCGAATTTCATGACTCTAGCTGTGGTCATTTGATTGGTACTATTTTTATCCCCTTTTTTCATTTTAACCCCAAAAAGTACGAATTTCGAAAAATCAGTTTGTTTTCCGTGTCTTCACACTCAGAGGAATGTATACTCCGAATTTCATGACTCTAGCTGCGGTCATTAGATTGGTACTATTTTTATCCCCTTTTTTCATTTTAACCCCAAAAGGTACGAATTTTGAAAAATCCGTGTATTTTACTTATCTATGCAATCAGAGGAATGTATACACCGAATTTCATTATTCTAGGTACAGCCGTTTGGTACCATTTTTATCCCTCTATTCCCATTTTACCCCTTAAAAGTACGAATTTGGAAAAACTACTTTTATATTATGTACCTACTCAATTAGAGGAATGTACACACCGAATTTCGTGTTTCTAGCTGTTGTCGTTTAATATGTACCATTTTTATCCCTTTTTTGCCCCGATTCACCCCCTACAAATAAGAATCACTTTATGGTGCACGTTTTTGCTATAAGGGGAATGCGCATACCAAATATCAAGCAAATATAAACAGAAATATTCAAAACAACATGCTTAAATACGCTAAAATATTAGGGATTATTATGGGTATTTTTAGTCCTTGTGAGGGAAAAATTTTTCCCTTTGGGCCGATTTCGTCCCGTTTCAATCCCAACCGATCTACGACTATAAGACGCATTTATGGAAAATTTGAACGTTCTAGCTCTTTTCATTTAGATGCTAGCGTGCTTTCAACAGACGGACGGACGGACGGACATGGCTAGATCGTCTTAGAATTTTATGACGATCAAGAATATATATACTTTATAGGGTCGCAGGTCGATATTTCAAGGTGTTACAAACGGAATGACAAAGTTAGTATACCCCCATCCTGGAGGTGGAGGGTATAAAAAGGTACCAATCAAACGACTGTAGCTAGAATAATGAAATTCGCTTATATGTCTCTCTGACTTCGTAGACGCGTAATATAAAGACAAATTTTGAAATTTATATTTTTTGGGGAAAACGGACGAAATGGGATAAAAATAGTACCAATCAAACGGATGCAGCTAGAATTATGAAATTCTGTATAATCATTACTCTGACCGTGTAGACTTGTAACGTAAAATATTTTTTCGAAATTTGTACTTTTTGGGGAAATACGGGGCGAAAGGGGATAAAAAGTACCAAGAAATCGGCTGCAGCCAGAATTATGAAATTCAGTGTGTTCATTCCACTGACTTCGTAGATGGCAAAATAAAAGATTTTTTTTCAAATTCACACATTTAGGGTCAAATTAGGAAAAGAGATAAACGGCTGTAACTAGAATCATGGAATTCGGTAATACTGATGGAGTGGTATATGATTCGTCCAGGCCGAACTTAATGCCCTTTTTCCTTGTTTTATTTTAATTTTTAGTTTTCCCTATTAAATAAAGTAATTTTTTATTTGCTGATTTAAGAATCTCTGACCTCAATTCCAGTACGTCCGCATGCACTTACATAGCCTACAACAGCAATGTGAGTGAAATAGAAGACATTCTCCACTTACACATATATATTTACACAATGACCCAGAATTTCACAGTACATAATGTGGGGGGAAAACACAATCCTGACGATAAAGTCTATGGCGGGCTGTGGTGTGGTGGTTCTACTATACGAGAGTACATCAGCATCAGCAGCCTCATGCTCATCATCACCACCGACGATAACTAAAGCGTCAGCCACCACAAAAAAAAAACTGGGAAACGATTTTTGCATAAAATCGATATTTTTAAATGATGCCACGAAGAGAAGACATTAAACCGTATTGAAATTGACATAAATTCGAAAAACAGTTTTGCTTTCAACAGGGCATACATAGCCGACGCAGAGAAATACTCATGAAAAGTTGGTGAAACTGTTTAAAGATTAAATACATTTTTTAATTTTTCACTATAAATTATTTAATATCCGTTTTTTTCTCAAATATGCATGCCTGCGTTCAAGTGTTATGGTCTCTTAATGGACTTTTAAGTTTTTTTCGTTTTTGTTATGGCTTTATTAATATTTTTAAGCTTTTTGAACTCTACTGTGCGTTTGGGAATATATATTTCCCAGTCACTCCCCAGTCGCATTGTTTCAATTCGGCTCCTCTTAAGCGATCTGAAAAAAATTACCATATTTTATTTCGAACCTATAAAGTGTTTTCACTTTTTTCGATTGGCTTTTGTCGTGGCCGCCACAGCCGCCGCGTCCATTAACGACTATTCAAAATATTCCATGCCTGGGCTGCTTATCGTCTGCTAGTAAACCCGCATTTATAACACCTTCTACTCGTATGGCTTTATTATTCATTTATATTTTTGTTGGTTTTGTTTGCGGGAAATTGCCTGGAAACGAAGTTCAATGTTGTCTTTTGTCTTTGGAAATCACTTTCACGTAATGCCTCATTGTCTGCGTGAATTTAGATAAGAAAATTGTCTGATGAAAATTGAAAGTTTTCTTTTGTTGCCGGCTTTGTGCTAACTCATGTCAGGTTGTGGTTAAAATATCAATCATGCATTTAAATTGAGGTCTGTTCTTCGTTGTGATATCATCTGTGATGTGAAATTATGCAAAGTCAGTTGGTGATTGATGGATGTATCACAATCAAAAATGAAAAGAAGAAAAAAACACACAAAAAGATGATAGAAGTTAAAAAGTAAAGATCACACAAGAACTTATCATGTCGATTGTCAATATTTCGAAGGGCTGTCTATTAGGGCTTTGCTTTGAAACCAGATTGGAATCTTGGAAACTTTGGACTGAAGTATGACAAAATGTCATCAGAGTAAAGAGAGAAATTTTTATTTACTGTAATCTGTAGGTTTGCCAATTAATACGCTACCAATTAATATCTGACATTGTAATAGTTGACTGGAGGCCGTCTAAAATCAATGTGCACTGCAAGCAATTCAATATATCGATTTTCTTGGCAAATGGTTTATTTTATTAATAGGGCTGTTTTTCTTTAAGCCGGGATAACAAGCTGCGATAATAAAAAGTTAATTTTCACACAAAATAAAAAAACTGTTTTTTACATTGTCGTAAACTAGAATATAAATATTTGTATCAAAACAATTTTTCAAAAAAAAAATAAATATTGTGTTGACTTTTTTGACTTAGGCTCGATTTTTTTATTTTTAGTGAAATTTTAATTTTTTATTTAGCTTTTTGTTATCGCAGCTTAGTTGTCCAATTTAAAGAATACCAGCTCTAATCACACACACATACATTGATCTGTACGATCAATGTAATACATTGAACACTTTTAGATGTTTTTGATATTTTTTTTGATATTTCATGTATTTTTATACATAAAATTCTAAGACGATCTAGCCATGTTCGTCCGTCTGTTGAAAGCAGGCTAGCATCTAAACGAAAGGAGCTAGAACGTTCAAATTTTCCATAAATGCGCCTTATAGTCGTAGATCGGTTGGAATTGAAATGGGGCGAAATCGGTCCAAAGGGAAAAATTTTTCCCTCACAAGGACTAAAAATACCCATAATAATCCCTAATATTTTAGCGTATATAAGCATGAGGCACATAGACATGAAAAATAATTTTTTTCTTTTACGGCAAAAATTGGTTGAATCATGGTTATTTTATAATCATGGTTATTTTGCACTATGTTCGTCTGATAATGGATTTTCAAAATTTTTACTTTTGGAATTAAAATAGAATGGAAATACAACCAACTGTAGCACCCACTATCTACCAATATTTCTGGTATCTAAGCTTTTTGAAAATATAAATATAAGAATATATATATTTTTTTGATTTGAAATAAATAATGATTTCAAATAATTAAAATAATATATTTATTTATAAAATTATTTTTTCAATATTTGTATTTGGTTTGGCTATATTAAAAAAATTATATTTTCCTGTAATATTACTGCACTTCGACGAAAACGGACAACCTCTGTGGAATGCAATCCATGGTGGAGGGTATATAAAGTTACTAAAGAACTTAACGCCGTTTTTACTTCTTTTTAATAAATTTCGAGTGATAAATATTTCGCTAATTTTTATATAGCACAAAAAATGTTTGTAATTTTAAACCAGTAAGGAAAGGCTAAAGTCGGGCGGGGCCGACTCTATGATACACTCCACTTTCAATCCGAATACAATTCAATTCGGTGAAAAAGTGAAAACGGGAAGGTTTTTTGTAATCTGTAAATGTATGTGTTTGACAAAAAATTTTATATCGGAAAGGACATTTGTATGAGGATTTATTGAAACCTGGAACGAAATAGGTGAAATATAAAATGTATAGTTTGGCCAAAATCGGTTAAACTTATGGGAGCAACATTTGAAATTGGGCTATATTTAAATCTGAACCGATCTTACCCACTTTCACCATAGTTTTGTGTAGTTAGATTATAAGATGTTGTGCGAAATTTAAAGAAAATCGAGCGCAAAATGTGGCTTCTAAAGTGTGGCATAGTGCTTCTAGTTGGAGTATAAGATGTTGTCCCAAATTTAAAGAAAATCGATTAGAATATGTGGTTTTTACAGAGGATAATGTCAAATCGGGAACGACATTTGTATGGGTTCTATATCTAAATCTGAACCGATTTGACCCAATTTTTGCATAGGTGTTTGTAGTAAGATTATAAGATGTTGTGCCAAATTTAAAGAAAATCGAGTACAATATGTGGTTTTTACAGAGGATAATGTCAAATCGGGAACGACATTTGTATGGGGGCTATATCTAAATCTGAACCGATTTGACCTATTTTCACCATAGATGTTCTTAGTTTAAATATAAGATGTTTTGCCAAATCTGAAGACAATCTGATACAATATGTGGTTTCTAGAGCGGAAAAAGTCAAATCGGGAGCGAAATTTGTATGGGAGCTATATATAAATCTGAACCGATCTGACCGATATTCACCATGGGTGTTTCTAGTGGAAATATAAGATGTTTTACCAAATCTGAAGACAATCTGATACATTATGTGGTCTCTAGAGCGGAAAAAGTCAAATCGGGAGAGAAATTTGTATGGGAGCTATATATAAATCTGAACCGATCTAACACATTTTTACCACAGGTGTTTCTAGTTACAACATAAGATGTTTTGCCAATTTTAAAGAAAATCTGTTGTAATATGTGGTATCTAGAGTGAAAAGAGTCAAATCGGGAGTGAAATTCGTATGGGGGCTATATCTAAATCTGAACCGATTTTCTTCAAATTAAATAGCGTTCGTCCTTATCCCGAAAAACGTCGTTGTGCAAAGTTTCATTTGGTTCTGTCTACAATTGCGACCTGTATCGTGATTACAAGAATAGATGGACGGACGGACAGACAGACAGACAGACGGACATTGCTAAATCGACTCAGAAAGTGATTCTAAGTCGATCGGCATGCTTAACAATGGGTCTATCCCGCTTCCTTTTGGGTGTTACAAACAAATGCACAAAACCATAATACTCTCGTGGAGTGTATATATAGTTGTTTAAACTCTTACAGAAAGTATGATTTTTAAATATATTTAATTGTTCTCGATTTATATTTAGATCTTTAAAAAATGAAAATTTTACTAAAAACAAATTAACACTCTCCATGTTGAATCGTTCATAGCATCCGCCATAGAGTTCATTCCACAGTATTGCATCTAGATTACAAGCTGTCAACTTAAATTTAAATTTAACGTCATTAAAGAACACATTAAATATTGTGCTAATATAGTATCGCACCCTATGTCCATAATCTGCAGTTAATAATATTTACCACCTACACTGTAAGAATTTTCCTTCATAATATTTATGAATCGATTTCATAAAAGATTTTTCATAAATTTAGTGAAGTTTTTCTTAATATGTATGAAAAATTCCTAAATAAAATGAATTGTTTCATACAATTTGTTCATATACATTTCATATATCATACAGCAAAATTGTTAATTTAGTGAAACTTAGTTTCATAAGATCAAAGAAAGATTTCATAGTAATAAAGAAACAATTCTTAAATATTATGAAATATGTCATAACCAATAAAATATTTGTGTCATAAAATGTCTTCATAACTGCAATGAAGATTTTCATAGTTTTTATGAAACTATTTCATAATATACAACTCTATTTTTAGTGTGTCAACTTTATTCGGTTGAATGCTAGCAATTCTGATTTGTCCTCTCTTAACTCTGGCATTAGTATTTGCCCTGATTTAGGTCAAAGACATACTCATTGGAAAGACTCTCTTGGTTGGTTAGTCAACAAGTCAGACCTTTTTTTTGCTGTTTTGTTTATATTGGAAACTTCAGTATAAATTATTAATATTTATGAAATGAAGGAAATTAACGAAGTTTCTTTATAAAATCTATCTATGAAAAATAATGAACTTGTTTGAGAAAAGTTCATCGAATGAAGAACTGCACTTCATAGTTTCTAAGAAATGTTTCATATATTCTATAACACTTTTCATTGACTTGTGCTTTATGAAACATGTTTCAGTGTTCCTTTAGTCCACTATCTCTCACGTACACAGTGCAAGATAAACCCCAACTTCATGATTCTACCCATTTTTGCCGTAAAAGTAAAAAAGTACGAACGTGTAATTTTTTCATATTTTGCAAGTCCATGTTTTATTTTTTTTCCATGATTTTAGCTGGTTGGTACCATTTTTATCCCCTTCTTCTCATTTTACCCCCTTAAAAGTACGACTTTCTAAAATCTTTTTATTTTACATGTCTAAGCAATTAAAGGGATAAATACATTATTTCATCATTCTAGCTGTAGCCGTTTAGTTGGTACCATTTGATCCCTCTATTCCCATTGTATCCCTTGAAAATTCGAACCTTTTTATTTTTCGTGCCTACACAGTCAGATACTCCGAATTTCTTGAGCCTAACTGCGGTCATTTGGTTGGCACAATTTTTATCCACTTTTTCCATTTTAACCCCAAAAGGTACGAATTTCGAAAAATCCCTTTATTTCTATTGTCTACAAAATCAGAGGAATGTATACACCGAATTTCATTATTCTAGCCGGTTGGTTGGTACCATTTTTATGCCCTTCATACCCCTTTCCATTAATTTCTGAGTTTCTAAAAATGCCTTATCGGATATCGAATATCATATCGAATTCAGCAATTTTTATTTCAGACCTACGGTTGGTACCATTTTTATCCCTCTTTCCCGTTTTTCCTTTTAAAAGTAGGAATTTCGAAATATTCATTTATTTTATATACAAACCGATTTTCATATATCTAGCTGTTGTCTTTTGAATTGTACCATTTTCTTCCATTTGTATGAATTTTGAAAAAAAAAACTTTTTGGTCAATCCGCACCATATTTGGAATACGCTCCATTGTGAAGAATACTTCATTATGAATGCAAATCGCCAGGATATTTATACACTACTTTTTATATCGAGGTTCTGAAAATTGCTAACATACCTACAAATGTGTCTCGTTCGACTATCAATTAACAAAGATTAAAATTCTTCTTCTACGCCACTCTTCACTATTGGCCTGACATTGTCTGTGGCTGGTTTTAATTTGTGGCGCGACTTGTTTGTCTAGCACGACTCTATGTATATGTCCTCGTCAAAGAAGAGAAAAGTGTCAAGTACAACACGCATTTTGTTTTTATTTTTTGTTCGCCTCTAACCGAAAACCGTTGTAAAATGTTTTATGTGTTCTCTGTGTGAAATTCGAACTTATTTAGTTTCGCGTAAATATCATGGCTGTTGTTAAACATTTAATTAAAACTGGTACAACTACAACTATTTTAACTAATTTTAACCTAAATTTTGGGAATTTTTTTTCGTTGCAGTTCCCAAAAAAGGCAAAATATATTCAACACAAACAACAACATCTGCAGCAAACCTACAGTAGACATGCCAACATGTTAAAGTGACACATGGTACTAGCAGTAGTACATGAGGCTGCGGAAAAAAAGAGTTGCTGGTGGAACAGTGGGATACGATGGTGGGAAATAAAAAAATATTTTTTTTTATTTGGAATTGCCCTCAGAATAAAGTGAAGTAATTAGGGGTTCAAATTTTCAAAAATGGTTGCAGTTCGGTTGGAATTGGAAATGCGAGAAATCGGTCCAGATAGTGTCGTTAATATTCCTTTCAAAGCGTGAACCAACACCAAAAAGTGATTTTGCAAAATTCGTACTTTTAGAGGTTGAAATCGGGTCCAAAGGGATAAAAATGGTACTAATCAGATGACAGCTGACAGAAATATTAAATTCGGCGCGGACATCCTCTATTAAGAGGACACGTAGAATAAATAAATGTTTCGAAATTCGATAAAATGAGGAAAGAGGGATAAAAATAGTACCTACCTAACGGTTAAAGCTGAAATGTCGGTATTTACATGCCTATATTGTGAGGACAAGTAAAATAAATAAATGTTCAAAAATTGGAATTTTAAAAGAGTAAACTAAGAAAAGAAGGGTAAAAATGGTACCATTCTACCGGCTGAAACTGAAATCATGAAATTTCGGTATTCGCTTTCCTCTATTGAGAGGACAAGTAAAATAGAGAAATATTTCAAAATTCAAACTTCAAAGGGCTAAAAAGAGAAAAGAGGGATAAAAATGGCACCAACCAAACAACTGAAGCTGAAATCATTAAAAGAGGTAAAAAAAGAAATATTTCGAAACTCGAACTTTTAAGGGGTAACATGAGAAAAGAGGGATAAAAATGGTACCAACCTAAGACTGAAGCTGAAAACTAGAAATTTCGGTATGAACATCATTCTATTAAGTAGACAAGTAAAATAAATAAATTTTTTGGAAATCGAACTTTTAAGGGCTAACATAGAAAAGGGGGATACAAATGGTACCAACCTAACGACTCAATGTGAAACCATGAAATTCGGTTTGTAAATCCCTTTCTTGGACGGACGAGTAGAATAAAAAATGTTCCAAAATTACAAATTTAAAGGACTAAGATTAGAAAACAGGGATAAAAATAGTACCAACCGAATGGCGGAAGCTGAAATCGTGATATCTCTATTGATAGGACGAGTAAAATAAATAATTTTTTCGAATTTCAAACTTTAAAGGGCTAAAATGAGAGAAGAGTGATAAAAATGGTACAAACCTAACGACTGAAGCTGATATCATGAAATTTCGGTATCTATATCCCTCTGTTGGCCAGATAAGTAAAATAAAGATTTGTTCATAAATTCGAATTTTAAAGGGCTAAAATGAGAGAAGGGAGATAAAATTGGTACCAACCAAACGACTGAAGGAGAAATCATAAAAATGCAATTCCCCTAACTGTGTAGAAGTGTTACAAGAAGTTATTTTTGAAAATTTGTTCGTTTAGAACGGAAATGGGCCGAAGGGGAAAAAAGGGTACCAACCAAACGGTGCGTACGTACCAAATAAAATTAGGTGCGTACGTTGGTTGGACTGCTTAGACGCGAGAGATATTTCAATTGAATTAGAAAAGAAGTTGTGTCTCCTTATTTTTCTCTATGTCCTCTCCCACTGCTGGCTCCACTGTGCTGCCCAGAAAAAACCCTTATCTTAACTATCTGAGTGTGCTAGTTGAACTGGCGTTTTTCATCTCGTCTTGCGATTGCTAAAATTGTTTGTCGTTTGTGTTTTATTTTGTTGCAGTTTTTTTCTCTCGTCTCGTTAATGTTTAAAGTCAATGTTTTATGGGGTTTGATCTGCAAAACACCACGCCGTCGACCACCCGTCTGAACGCCGCGCCGAAAGCAATTGCAGCCATCACCAGCAGCAGTGGCAGCAACGCCATCAGTGACAACTGTTGTTGTTAGAAAAACAACGCAAAGAACAAAATAGTTTCCACAGTAATTAGCAGCAACATGCAATATGGGATAGAAATAACAATAACACTTTTATTTAAGTTAACAGCCAAAGTCTCGGCTAAAAGTCAAAGGTATTTACGTTGCTGTGTGGCTGGTTTGTTGCCAACACACATACACATACCTTCATATTGTTGTTGCAATTTCTGCTGCTGTTTTTGTTGTTGCTTTTGTTGTTCTCTTGTATTTCTTGCAAAGTTTCAAAGTTAAACTTAATTGACATTTAACTACAGTTTAACATTTTTTCGCTGTCTTCGCTGACTCACAAGAAAACTAAGTCATTTTGTTAGACATACTGTTATGTTATACATACTTACACTTAGGTTAGATATTCGCAATGTTGCGGAGCGCAAAAAATTAAAAACTAAATTAGACATGGGGCATGGAAAAAATTGATCTGAAATTAGCATGAGAATTAGAATTCAACGACAACTATTTAATGCAAATTACAATTAACAGCGGTATTTATATAAAGTATTTTTTTAGTTTACGTATTCCGCTCAAAAATTTTTGAGTTTGATTTGCCATTTCATCGTGTATAGACTAATGACTCCACTTGTTAGGTCAATGGGTACAAAATCAACTGGAGATCAATCAATTTTGTCAAAGCAATATTCTTTTTAGCTGTGGGCATGTTTTTTGACTCAATGGGCATGTTAATAAGTAAAAATGTCGCATTTGAGATGAGGAGATTGCACGAGGCATCGTTGGTGCGATTTGTTAGCAAAAACGTTTATAAAAATACAATTTGTTGCCCAAAATAAAAAAATATTTTTTCACATTTTCGTTAACTACAATATAAATAATTGTATAAAATCAAATTTTCAAAAAAATATTTTGTGTTTAAAAATTCAGATTCAAAAAAAAAATTCAGATTTTAAAAATTAATTTTCTACATTTTTGTGTTGAGTCCGAGAATAGCAGTGCTGTTGTTATCGCAGCTTAGTTATCCAGGCTTAACTAAAAGCAGCCCTATAGTCTGTATTCAGATTGTTAACAAGTCGATACAAAATATATAATTTAATAAAAATGTTGTTTTCATCACTTATTAAGCCCATTATTGATAGTACATTATTTGACTAGGTATCAATAATGGCTTATTTTGTATCTTCCTGAGGCCACTTATTTTACAAATCGATTAGAAGTACTTATTTATTAACTTTTCGTAAGCATGCGTGGAAGTACTTATTTTTTTACAATCCCTTTATAAAAATAATTAGAAACGATATACGAAAAATAAGTAGTGAAGGTTTTTGGGTTTGCATTACTTGATAATAAGAGTTCTTGCTGAGTAGTTATCCTGTCTTAAAGAAAAACAGTCCTACTATGGGCGGTACAAGCACATACACCACATAGAATAAAGCTAATTCTTACCAAAACATATCTCATGCCATCTCTCTTGTACGGTTGCGCATCTGAGAGTAGGGTTAAACTTGCTGTCATATTCAACAGCATCTTCAGATATGCGTTCAATAATAAAATAAATGACCGCATATCATCCATGGCAAGGGCGATTTACGGTGTCACACTGGACAACCTTTTTATACCCTCTACAGAGTAGGAGGGTATATATCATTTGGGACAGAAAAAATTGAAGGAGTGACTTAAGGCCCTAATTATGTTTGGACCAAATCCGTTTCACGACTTTTTAAGGTGTTTGAGCCATGTCCGTCCGTCCGTCTGTCTGGCTGGCTGGAGTACACGATAACTCACGAAACGAATTGAAGAATCGGTTCAAACTTTGCACACGGTAATATTTTGCCCAAAACCTAGTTTAAGTTCGAAGATGGGCGAAAGTGCCACGCCCCTTCTGGTACCTGCCACACAAAAACAAAATCCATATAACTTCCAGACCAAAATATTCAGCTATATTTTGGTATTGGATAATGTTTTTTAACCCTTTCGAAACGGATTTTTTTTAAATACGAACTCTTTTTTGATGGGTATTGGTTAGTTATAGTTCCAATAATTGGCCATAGGGTGCGTTTCGCGAAAGGATAACCAGAACAAGGAAAATGTCCTGGGACAAATATGTCCCATCAGTAAGTGCGGATGGGACACATATGTCCCAATAGTAACGAAGTAAGGCAAAACTAAAATAACATAATATATGTAAACTTCAATGCTGTTTTATTAATTTATGAAACAAACAAGTTAGAATTGAATATGTGTCATATACAATGAAAATGTATGTTAATTAGTATGATATTTGGCGAAACACAGCTTGCACAAAGGAATATTGCAAGAAACGTACGATGCTCTTTGTTATCATTTGAACAGCTTCTGCAACGACGGCGTGTTTTCCCCTCGATAGGAAGATGTTCTCCAACACCAGAAAGTGTTTTTGATCGCTCTGATGGGCGACCACTCGTGCTACGACGTTTAATTGTTGCTCTCTCTTTTCCATAATGAAGAAGCTGTTCCGCCAATTCAGCGAGAAAGGAAATTAATGGTACCTTCACATGCCGAGTTTCTTGGAAAAGAATCCAAGCATTGGAGACGGAAACCATAAGCAGTTTTTGAAAAACTCTCTTCCACCATTTTCCAGATGTCCTGTCAGGATCATAAAGAGATGAAAATTGATCTGAAAGATCTACACCACCCATGTATCTATTATAAAAGGCAATGGGCTCAGGGCATGCAACATCAAGGGCTTCTCCTTTTTTGTTGGTTCTTTGAACGGTCGTTACGACATCAGTGTGGCAATTGGTGAGTAACAAAACCTCCTTTGTATCTTGCCATTTACAAAGCATAGTACCGCTGCTGTTATACTTGAAAATATAGTCACCTCTTTCTAATTTTGGTCCATCAAGATTTGGTAAGAATTTCTTATTTTTCATAATGGTACCAACTAAACCAAAATCCAAAGTCTGCGCTAAGTTGACAGTAGTAAAGAACCGATCGCAGCATATAACGGTGGAAGGATTTGAGATTGTGGAACACAGAGAACACAAGAATGCGAAAACGATCATATTACTGTTGGGACACATATTTATAGAAATAGTTGGGAGTAATTGCGTTTCAGTTCGATTAGAAAACTCAATGGGACACATTTGTCCCGTCAGTGTCGAAAGGGTTAAGTGTACTAAATATGACTGGTTTTGCCACGCCCCTTCTTATACCACCCACACAATTGTCTCTATCCTAGGTAATACTAAATCCTTATAACTTTTATACCGGTGCATGGAATTCACTATGACTTGATATATGATCTTTTTATACCCTACACCACTTCGTGGTCTAGGGTATTATAAGTTAGTTTCACCCATACAAATGTCGCTCCCGATTTGACATTTTCCGCTCTAGAAACGACATATTGTATCCGATTTTCTTTAAATTTGGCAGAACATCTTACAATCGAACTAGAAACACGTATGCAAAAATTGGGTAAGATCGGTTCAGATTCAGATATAGCCCCCATACAAATGTCGCTCCCAAAAATTGGGTAAGATCGGTTCAGATTCAGATATAGCCCCCATACAAATGTCGCTCCCGATTTGACATTTTCCGTTCTAGAAACGTCATATTGTACCCGATTTTCTTTAAATTTTGCAGAACATCTTATAATCGAACTAGAAACACGTATCCAAAAATTGGGTAAGATCGGTTCAGATTTAGATATAGCCCCCATACAAATGTCGCTCCCGATTTGACATTTTCCGCTCTAGAAAAGACATATTGTACCCGATTTTCTTTAAAATTGGCACAACATTTTATAATCCAACTAAAAAACCTATGATGAAAGTGAGTAAGATCGGTTCAGATTTAGATATAGCCCTCATACAAATGTTGCTCCCGAATGTTTAACCGATTTTGGCCAAACTTTACATATTATATTTCACCAATAAACAGACATGGTGAAATCGGGTCACATCGTTCCAGGTTTTAATATACCCTTATACAAATGTCCTTTCCGATTTAACATTTTTTGTCAAACACATACATTTACAGGATGCAAAAATCCTTCCCGATTTCAATTTTTTACCGAATTGAATTGCAATGAGAATTGTTTGGGTGATGTCCATATGTCCATACTTTGGCATGACTTTGGTTAACTACTGTATAATTTGTATTTGTCTGTCAGACAATTGGATCAATTACTATATTATTTACCATATTCGTTAAATTTGACTAAAAATGAATTTATAGCATATAAATTATATGAATATAATTTATATAATTTGTATGAACTACATAAAATTGCTCCCATGAAATACCTGGGTTTAGTAATCAAAGCGAGGTACATACGCAGGGAGTGGTGTAGGGTATTATATAGTCGGCCCCGTCCGATCTTAGCTTTTCCTTACTTGTTTTACAATCTTTTGTGGAAGCTGGGACCATGTGATACGAACCTCCTAGCACCTTCCACACAAATTATATTGCCCTATGTTAAATTGAATGCCTTATAACTTCCGTATATATGTTCTCTGAGAGTGACGGTATATAAAAGTCGGTTTAGACGACTGAAGCTTACTTACTTATTAAAATTAAAGTTCTGGTTATATTACATCGTGTTATCTATACAAAATATCCTGTCTAAATTTTTCAACGATTGACGTTCACCAGATCCAACAGAGGAAATATGCTAATTCCGTTTATACAAAGAACTTTAATATCTGAGTGACAATTTGGGCTAACCCTATCAGTTGACGAACACTAGAAAAAAGATGGTTAAAATACAAATTATTGAAAGGTACACTTTTAGCATTTGTTATCTTTATTAAATTAATATTTCGTTTTGTTGATTGATTTCTATTACAGAATATTCTTATTGCGGACAATGAAACTGGTGAAACAGTTCATAATGCAAATACTGTAATAACACCCTCTGAACAACTATCAGTACAAGAAGAAGTACTATTTTCTTAAAATAAGTATACTACTGAATTATATTTTATATTTTTTTAAAATAATTATAATAATAATTTTATTTATATGTGTGTGTGCATTACAAAAATAAAGCAACATAGTAATTTTAATCATATCATGTTTATATGGTGAATATAATATGATTACATGAAGATCATATTATGATTCATTTGCGATCATAATTTGATTGATGGTGGATCATACTATGATTATCTGGAGATCATGATATGATTGCGGAGACCATATTTTGCTTACGAGTTTATCATATTATGGCAATTTGAGGACAACATTATGATTGGGTAGGTATCATATAATGATAACAGTATGATAATTGGGATCATAACATGATAACTATATTATGATTACTAAAATCATAACTCTAATCATGCATGACACCCTTCCATTATGAACACCCCAACTATATTTTTGTTGCGAGTGGTCGTCGTGACGAAAATATCGCTGCCGTTCAGGCGTCCGTAGCAAAAGATCCAAATCAGTCGATTCCGCTGCGTTCTCAAGAACTGGGCATCGCCAAGACCACTTTATGGCGAATTTTGCGGAAGGATCTTAGTTTACACATATGAAGCTGACTCAAGAATTGAAGCCGATGGACCATTTGACGCGACGTACGTTCTGCGATTGGGCTCTGGAGACAAAGACGAAGCTCACCTATGGCTCAATGGGTTCGTCAATATGCAAAATATGCGTTATTGGTTTGGTGAAAATCCACATGTGCTTTATGAGTCACCACATCATCCACAAAAAATAACTGTTTGGTGCGGTTTGCATGCCGGCGGCGTCATTGGACCATATTTTTTCGTCGACAATAACGATCGTCACATTACTGTAAATGGCGATCGTTATCGCGCCATAATTGCCGATTATTTTTGGACCACATATATGGAAAACTTTGACTTGGACGACATGTGGTTTCAACAGGACGGTGTCACAAGCCACACAGCACACGTTACAATCGATTTATTGAAGAGTAAGTTTGGTGAGCGTGTTATCTCAAGAAATGGACCTGTCAATTGGGCGTCTCGTTCGTGCGATTTGACGCCTCCAGACTTTTTTCTTTGCGGCTACGTCAAATCATTGGTTTATGCCAACAACCCGTCCATATTGGAAAACTTTTGAGTACTCGGGTAGTATAAGGAATCAGCAAGGATATTACTTGTGATTGCATCAGGACCTTGTAGTGGAATTTAACAGCTGCTCTGTAATTCAGTTATATCAAATTTGTTGGATATTCATCCATTTTCCCATTAATCCATTCGGCTTTATAATATCACGTCCAGCTCTTTAAGTGCCAATATCTTCATAAATATAGCTATAATCTGCGAGTTTGCACCATTTTAAAAAGAAATTTTCAATTCTTTAATAGAGAACATTATAAAATAATATCTTTATCTCTATCTGCACAGACATCATTTTTCGATTCAACCACTTGCCTTTGCCAGTGCATGCATACATACATACAGACACTACATATGACTCTATAATCATCGTAAAAATACTCATTTATTTGTAATTCCTTGCCGTATAAAGGACCTCATGCTCTCATTATTTTGTTAATGTCTTTATACACTCCACGAGAGTATTATGGCTTTGTGCATTTGTTTGTAACACCCAAAAGGAAGCGGGATAGACCCATTGTTAAGTATACCGATCGACTTAGAATCACTTTCTGAGTCGATTTAGCAATGTCCGTCTGTCTGTCTGTCTGTCCGTCTGTCTGTCTGTCCGTCTGTCTGTCCATCTATTGTTGTAATCAAACTACAGGTCGCAATTATAGTCCGATCTTAACAAAAATTGGCACAAGTAAGTTTTGTGGATCAAGGACGAACGCTATTTAATTTGGAGCAAATCGGTTCAGATTTAGATATAGCCCCCATACAAATGTCGCTCCCGATTTGACATTTTCCGCTCTAGAAACTACATATTATACTTGATTTTCTTTAAATTTAGCACAACATCTTATAATCCAACTAGAAACACATATGCAGAAATTAGGTAAGATCGGTTCAGATTTAGATATAGCCCCCATACAAATGTCGCTCCCGATGTGACATTTTCCGCTCTAGAAACGACATATTGTACTCGATTTTCTTTAAATTTGGCACAACATCTTATAATCCAACTAGAAACACCTATGCAGAAAGTCGGCCAAGATCGGTTCAGATTTAGATATAGCCCCCATACAAATGTCGCTCCCGATTTGACACTTTCCGCTCTAGAAACCACATATTGTATCCGATTTTCTTTAAATTTGGCACAACATCTTATAATACAACTAAAAACACCTACGCAAAAATTGGGTAAGATCGGTTCAGATTTAGATATAGCCCCCATACAAATGTCGCTCCCGATTTGACATTTTCCGCTCTAGAAACCACATATTATACTCGATTTTCTTTAAATTTGGCACAACATCTTATAATCCAACTAGAAACACATATGCAGAAATTAGGTAAGATCGGTTCAGACTTAGATATAGCCCCCATACAAATGTCGCTCCCGATGTGACATTTTCCGCTGTAGAAACTACATATTGTACCCGATTTTCTTTAAATTTGGTACAACATCTTATAATCCAACTAGAAACACCTATGCAGAAAGGGGGCAAGATCGGTTCAGATTTAGATATAGCCCCCATACAAACGTCGCTCCCGATTTGTCATTTTCCGCTCTAGAAACCACATATTGTATCCGATTTTCTTTGAATTTGGTACAACATCTTATAATCCAACTAGAAAGACCTATGCAGAAAGTGGGTAAGATCGGTTCAGATTTAGATATAGCCCCGATACAAATGTCGCTCCCGATTTGACATTTTCCGCTCTAGAAACCACATATTGTACCCGGTTTTCTTTAAATTTGGCACAACATCTTATAATCCAACTAGAAACACCTATGCAGAAAGTGGGTAAGATAGGTTCAGATTTAGATATAGCCCCCATACAAATGTCGCTCCCGATTTGACTTTTGCCTCTTTAAAAGCCACATATTGTGCTCGATTTTCTTTAAATTTCGCACAACATCTTATAATCTGACTAAACAAAACTATGGTGAAAGTGGGTAAGATCGGTTCAGATTTAAATATAGCCCAAATTCAAATGTTGCTCCCATAAGTTTAACCGATTTTGGCCAAACTATACATTTTATATTTCACCTATTTCGTTCTAGGTTTCAATATATCCTCATACAAATGTCCTTTCCGATATAAAATTGTTTGTCAAACACATACATTTACAGGATACAAAAAACCTTCCCGTTTTCACTTTTTCACCGAATTGAATTGTATTCGGATTGAAAGTGGAGTGTATCATAGAGTCGGCCCCGGCCGACTTTAGCCTTTCCTTACTGGTTTTATAGTCAGTTTGTGTGTTGTTGGTGGCATTGGTGTTGGCTGAGTTGAGTTGAGTTGTCTTCAAATCGTGTCATCACCGCCGAGCTTTAGTTATTCATACAAACATATATGATTATATGTGTGTAGGTATGCATGCATGAGTATGTGTCTGTGTGGGTACATATCTCTGGATGTGTTTGTAAGTACTTGAAGATATTACGACTACCACAACAACTACACGACTACACGAAGAGAGCATAACATTTGGATTTAACCCACTACTGTGACTACACTATTATGCTTCCAATTACTCCAGAAATGTACATTAAGTTGGGTGGCAGTTCAAGAAATAATACAAAAGTGACAAGCACAAATTTTGCAAAATTCTGACTTCACTTGTTATTTCAAAGTGACTTAAATTTTTAAGGGGTACCAATTTTATCCCATTTTCAGATTAAAGTACAAATATTGAAAAATCACTTAATTTTTCTTGTCTACGCAGCCAGAGCGAAGCTTACACAGAATTTCATGATTTTAGCTGATATCGTTTGATTAGTATCATTTTTATCCCATTTTGCTCCGATTTCACCCTAAAAGTACAAATTAAAAATTGTTTATTTTTCGCGTCTACAGTCAGAGGAATGTTTGCACCTAATTTATGATTCAATCTGCAGTCATTTGATCGGTACCAATTTTATACCTTTTTCATCGTTTATTTATCCCCTTTTCCCACTTTTGGCCTAAACGGGAATATTAAAAAATCACTTATTTTTCGCTACTACTGAGACAGAGCGAAGTATACCGAATTTCGTGATTTTAGCTGTTGCAGTTTTATTGGTACCATTTTTATGCCCTTTTGCTCCGTTTTCACCCTAAAAGTACAAACTGAAAAATACAGTATTTTGAGTTATTTGTTCGGTACTAATTTTATCCCTTTTTTCCAATTTTCAGATCAAAGTACGAATATTTAAAGATCATTTAATTTTTCTAAGTACAGAGCTAAGTACACACCGAATTACATGATTCTAGCGGCTGCCGCTCGATTGGTACCATTTTAAAAGTTTCAAAAAAGAAGAAATCGTTTCTTTTGCCCATCTAGACAGATTGCACATACACTGAATTTTATGATTCTAGCTGCAGTCATTTGATCGATACCATTTTTATACCTTTTTTCATCATTCCCTCGGTACCAATTTTATCCATTTTCCCCATTTTTGGCCTAAAGAGGAATATTAAAAAATCACCTATTTTTCGCAGCTACGGAGCCAGAGCGAAGTTTACACCGAATTTCATGATTTTATCTGATGTCATTTTATTGGTCCATTTTTATCCCCTTTTGCTCCGTTTTCACCCTAGAAGTACAAATTTCAAAAAAACAAAATTCATTTATTTTGCCCACCTAGATAGAATGTACATTATAGCTGCAGGCATTTGATCGGTACCAATTTTATCCCTTTTCCCCATGTCACTCGGTACCAATTTTATCCTTTTTCACCATTTCTCTCTTAAAATTACCTTTGAGCGAGATAATATTTTGAGGTATATTTTAGTAATGTTAATTATTAATGCTATGGCTTCATTTTTAGCGCGACCCCCTCTAATAACCATACAAACACCCACACAGTCATGTCTAAAGAACGAGTACAAGTACTCGCAGTTGATGATTATCCTAAATAGTTCACTTTTATGTGTGCATATGTAGAGTTCGTACGGGGGGCAGAGTGACAAGTTGGGGAACTCTTCACCAAAAGAAATCATCAAACAAACCTTGCCACAATTATGTTATGAAAATTGTAGCCCTTCCTTATTACACTACCCCCCGCACGAGCAAACGAGAGTATAAGCCCATTTTATGGGAATGTTTTGTGAATGTGGCGTTGTGAAAGTATAACAGTTCCTTAAATGACAAAACAAAAGTGTTGTTAGTTTGACACTAAAATGTCATAGTTAAAGATAATGATATGACATGTTTTCCCCCTTTTTTCGTGTTGTTGTTTTTACTTTTTTTCTGTGCTTTTTTCATTATTTTTTGTTAGCTGTCGTTTGTTGCAAATGAAGAAGTTAACAAATTTCCAGATTACAAGCAGGGATCAAAATGTGTACGTTTATACGTATATGCAAGTAAGTAAGTTTGTGTGTCTGAACCAGTTACAATGGAACTGATTTAATTAAAGCCTTGTGACAGATGTGATATCAAGATAGTACTAAGATACTTCACAAGGATAAGCTTTATGGTCGTGTAAAGACATGACAGGTGTATCAAATATTGGGCTAATTATATGCTGGAAGAACAATTCAATATTAAAAATACTTGGTCGCATATCGAATTAGCTTCTCAATAACTTCAGGAGAAACCAAATTTGGGATACAACTTTTTTACATTGTTGAAAATTTTCCGAAAGTCTCAAGAAAAATAATTCATTAAAAATATTTTTTAAGAAAATTTTTTTCCTAAGACACAAAAATTTAAAATCCTGCTGACAAGTACATATTCAAATCCCTGTACAGGGTGGTCCATTTAAAATTTTAAATTAGAATCGGCTATTAAAGAAGTACTGATTATTTTTAATCTTCTGGTTTTATTGGTAAGGTTGAACTTTGTCATTTAATAACACTGTGTTTTTTATGTCATGGAAATATAATCATATACGGACACCACGACGTGATAAAAGACAAAAAAGAAACGTGTCTCCCAGCTTTGCCCAAGGTAATGCACTTTTTTATGGGACCCCAAAGATTTGGGGCGTCGGTGTCGTTTTTACAAAAAAGTGATCATTTTCTCAGGCTCATATCTTACAAACTGTTTGTAATTTTGATTTACTCTCTGAGGCAAAGTTGTAGTTCTTGTCATAAAGAACAAAAATTGTGATCATATAAAATCAAAAAACTTAATTTTCAAGGTCAAAATCGCAAACGTCGCCAAACAAATCTTATGGCTGTAGTGTGTGTAGGTAGCGTATACGTGTTGTTGTTTAATGATAACATCACTAATACGTACTGTAGTCGCACTGACTATTAACAGAAACAGTCCTGCAAGATATATATTTCATATGTTCTAGAAAGTTGTTTTAGGTACATTTTTGTAGTTGATTGTTTCCTTGAATTTTGAGCGGTTCGCTACCTGTGGAACTGAACAGGAACACAAAAAGGTTAAAGATTGATTTATTTTAGTTTTTGCGATTTTGACCTCGAAGATGTTTTTTTATTTTATATGTTCACAATTTTTGTTCTTTATGGATATGAACCTGAGAAAATGATCACTTTTTGCAAAAATGACTCCATGGCCCATAAAAAAAGTTCATGACTTTGGACAAAACTGGGAGACACGGGTCTTTTTTGTTTAGGTCTTTTATCACATATTGGTGTCGTATATGGTTATATTTTTTCGTGCTGTACCGTGTAATGGAACACAATATCAGTCATATGACTACCACGACTGGCTCGGCAGTACCTCATCCAATTTTTCAATAAAATTTCGATTGTTCCGGCTCGAAACTCTTCAATGGCAACTTCGATGGTTTGCGTAACATTTATACTTCATGGCTCCTCACAGCTAAAGGGCTCAAATCACAGGCTGTGTGGCCCCGTCTTGTTGAAAGAAAATGTCGTCCATGTCATTCTCTTAAATTTTTCGAAATAAAAATTCGTTGTGCATGGTATGGTAACGCTCACGGCAGACGGCGGCTCCTTGTTCATTTTCGAAGAAAAATGGCCCAATGATGCCGCCAGCCCAAAATCCACACCAAACAGAGACTCGTTGTGGATATATTGGCTTTGTAAAAGTCACGTGTGGGTTCTCGGAACCTCATATGCTGCAATTTTTCTTTTTGACATAGCCACCGAGATGAAAATGAGCTTCATCTGAAAACACGATTTTTCAGTAAATTATTTTATCGCCTTCCAAACAATCTTCATCCCATTGACGGAACCGATAACGCATCGGTAAATATCTTCACCAGTACTTTAATTCTATAAAATAATTTATGACCACTGCGTTTACATTATAAAAACAAGTAAGGAAAGGCTAAAGTCGGGCGGGGCCGACAATATAATACCCTACACCACTCCCTGCGTATGTACCTCGCTTTGATTACTAAACTCAGTTATTTCATGGGAGCAATTTTATGTAGTTCATATAAATTATACAGTTACTATAAATTCATCTTTTATCATATTTAACGAATATGGTTAATAATATGGTAATTGATCCAATTATCCTACAGATTATACAAATTATACAGTAGTAATAGGATGAATCGGAGCGATCGATCTTACCCACTTTCACCATAGGTGTTTCTAGTTCGATTATAAAATGTTGTGCCAATTTAAAAGGAAATCGGGTACAAATGTGGTTCCTAAAGCGGAAAAAGAGAAATAGGGAGCGACATTTGTATGGGGGCTATATCTAAATCTGAACCGATCTTACCCAATTTCTGCATAAATGTTTCTAGTTGGATTATAAGATGTTGTGCCAATTTTAAAGAAAATCGGGTACAATTTGTGGTTTCTAGAGCGGAAAATGTCAAATCGGGAGCGACATTTGTATGGGGGCTATATCTAAATCTGAACCGATCTTACCCATTTTCAGCATAGGTGGTTCTAGATCGATTATAAAATGTTGTGCCAACTTTAAAGAAAATCGGGTACAATATGTGGTTTCTAAAGCGGAAAAGCTGAAATAGGGAGCGACATTTGTATGGGGACTATATCTAAATCTGAACCGATCTTACCCAATTTCCGCAAAGGTGTTTCTAGTTGGATAATAAGATGTTGTGCCAATTTTAAAGAAAATCGGGTACAATATGTGGTTTCTAGAGCGGAAAATGTCAAATCAAAAGCGACATTTGTATGGGGCTATATCTAAATCTGAACCGATTTCCCCCAAATTCAATACCAATGGTCCTTGGCCAGAAAAAATAACTTCTGCAAAGTTTCATGACAATCGGATAACAATTGCGACCTGTAGAGTGCGAAGAAGCTTAGATGGACAGCAGACGGACGGACGGACGAACGGACAGACAGACAGACATCGTTAAATCGACTCAGCTGGCGATCTAAGCCGATCCGTATACTTAACGGTGGGTCTAGCTCAATTATTTTTTGGTGTTACAAACATTTGGCGGAAAACTAACTTATAATACCCTAGACCACGAAGTGGTGTAGGGTATAACAAGTATTTTATTTGAAGTACAAATTCAAACATTAAAAAATCACTGCCTAACCTTAAGACCCAAGTCTTTATGCAAAATACTGTGTAGTGACGTTTGTGGAATGCCCAATTCCAAAGAACGATGAGGAATAGACAAGCCTTGGCTTTCTTCAACACTTTGGGCTACAGCAGCAATATTCTCAGTTGTTCTTGAGCGACGTGCACGGGTTTTATTCTTCACATCACTAACATGTCCCAACAACTCGAGTTTTTCCACCAATTTCTGTATTGCGGTCCGACAAGGTGCTTCACGACGACCCAAAAACGCTTTAGTTTTGCGAACTGTGACTGCAAGATTTTCACCAAGATTGCAAGATTTTTTTGTAGTGAATTTTAATAATTTCAATGCGTTGTTGAAGCGTGTATCGTTCCATTTTTAGTAATGGCGTAGTTTCTATTTGTCAAATGTCAAAGAATAAAAGCTTCAAAAGTGACAGCTACCGAAATACAGGGTGATTCAAAATAGCACCTATTGTTGGAAAACTCTGTATAATTAAAATGTCCTTGCCTTCAATACTAGCAATATAATTTAGGAACGTAGGTCCGTTCAACTACAAATTAAAGGTGATTTTGTGTACTGTTTCTTTTGTGTAGGAACTGTCGCCAAAAAATGAGTAAATGTGTTATTAATAGTTTTCGTTGGCATAAAAACCAAACAATTTAAAAAACCTGAAAAAATGGAAGTTGTGGCCCGTTTTGTAGGGTCCATAAAAAAATTGTGTTATATTTATAAATACACACAATATTTTTATTATTTCGATGTTGTGTTTATTGATTTTTCATAGCAAAAAATAGATTTTGTATCAAATTATATTTATTTATATATCGCATCGAAATTTTCGAAAATTATTAAGAATGATTTATCTACAAAATGAGGCATTACTAGCTTTTTTGGTCCCAAATCCAAATTTTTGGCAGAAATTTAAAAAAAATAAAAAGTGTTAAATGTGCATATATTTTTTTATGACAACACTCCAAGCAATCAAGAAAATGTACTGGAGAAAATTAGGTGGCAACACCACAAGCCTGAATGGTACTTAAACTTTGCGGTTCAAAGAAAGTGGGATTTATTTTGATAGTAAAATAGTAAAGTGACTATATTATGAAAATTAACGGCAAGAGTTAGTAGTTATATTTAACATTTTATGATTGTTGTGGTCTGGTCAGTATTCATTTTTGTGAAATTTTTTGATTTATGGAGAACATAATTAATAAATGTCGTGGACCAAAAGTTATATGTAGGGCTCAACTTGACTCATAAGACAGGGACACAAAAATAAGAATGTTTAATGAGAGCATCAAGTCAGCTGCAGAAGAGGAATAAATTTTAATTTTACTCTTTTAAATCGAAAAATTAGAAATGTATTCAATATTTTAATACATTTAAAATATACAAGATTATCTTGAGGCCTTGCCTAATTTCAGTTTTTACAGAATTTAAAAAATGTTACGTAGTTCAAAAGTTGTTCAATTTTGGACGATGGAATATAATTCTGAGTCACTGTCCATCGGACAACAAATACGACAAGCTTACGATGGTTAGCAGACCGATGCCTCAGCGCAACTAATTCAATTATTTCTTTGTGTCACAAACATTTGGCGTAAAACTAACTTATAAAATTCTATTCCACGCAGTGATCTAGGGCATAAAAACAATACATTCCAGTGACAGAATGGTCAAAAGAATAAATACATACATACTTATCTTCTTCTCTGATTAAAAGTGTAACTTAGTGCACTTCCTGAAGCCATTGCTCTGTTATGGAAACCTTAAATTGTTTTCCCTATTGAGACGAAAGGAAACGCACACACACACACACACACTCAAAACAAATCTTATAACTATTCGTTATAAAATCCATTTGCTCTTGCATTTACTGGCCTGTGTTGTTATGGCCAACTCCCAAATCCCTTTACACTTAACATTTACTTTTCTTTTTGATAAATACACTGCCGTCGCATTACTTACACACTCATACATATATGAATTGTAGTAAAGCACACACACTCACACAAACATAGTCGAGCACGTGTAGGGCCGGCCGACTCCTGGAGCACTCCCGGCACCGTGGTACAGACAACTGCAACATCACTGGGCTGTGGTAACACGACGTACACCGTGTACACTCATAGTCGCAGCCGTAGTCGTAGTATTTCATTGTTTGTTTCCGTGTCTTCTTCATTAAAAATTAATATTTCAATCAAAGTTGTTGTAGAGGAAACTCACGCAGACAAACACACACACTCAAACATACACAAGGACATGGCATACCCGCCAAAGAACACAAGAAAACGAAAAAGTTGCTGGAGCAAAAAAAGGAAAGCTCAGCTGCTTTGGTTTATGGTTTTCTTTCATTTTCCGTTACTTCTTTAAGACAAACAAATCTTTATTGCAATTTCTGCTGACTGTATTTTTTCAGCTTCCTTCAAAATTGTCTTCTTCTTCTGCGTCTTGGCGGATGTATAAAACGTTCTGCCACTTGGCAGACTGGGCGATGGAGGTGGAGTAGGAGTAGGAGAATATACAAAACAACACCGCGAGTCCTGAACATTTCGCAGAGCATTTGTTGCTACTTTACGCGCTCCTGATGCTGTTGGTAAGCTGCCCTTTAATAAGCTTTATATGATTTCTTTCGGTATTTTTTCTTTTTTTTTCTCTCGCCGGAAGTCGGGAAAAAACAATATCTCCTTTGGCAGCGTTATGTGTATCTTTCTTTCATATTTCTACTAAATCTGTAGGAGTAAAAAAAGAAAATTTCTTTTTTCGTTTGCTTGAGTGTACTTGAGTAACTATGGAGGGAAAAAAGTAAATAATTTATAAAGATTGTTGCTTCCATGTGGTGGTCGTGGTGGTGGCATGAGAATGTGGCGGGGATTTGCTAAGGACAAGGCTAACTAAGGTCGTATTTAATTAATTATTGCGGGCCCAGTCATGAAATGTATGAAGTAAGGGGGTTGATAGAGGCCACAGTCATAGGGTATGTTTTTTAATGTGGGTGCAAGATTTTTATTGGAGAAATTAAAAATAATTAATAAACTGACTAGGTGTTTGCATATGGGCTACAAATATCAAGCCATTTTTCCTTCCTAGACGACAGCAAAACTATGTATAATAGTATAATTACCATAGTAAGATTCCACATTTAGTATTATTGCTTACGCAGCGTGCAATTGTAGATAATTGGTATGACATTATTTAAAACGTTCTCTCACTTAATAGGCACAGATTGAATTTGTATTCATGGATTCTTTGGGAAAATTATTATCATCTCTACATTGGGGTAAACTATATCGTCCCCTCAATATAATAATAGCCTATGTGCTCATATACTATTTTTATTGCATATTTGGAATCTTCATAGTTGATTCTATGTCTGGTCAAAGTTTAGTCAAATTCTAGTTCCACAAAGTGAGTCAAAAGATCATTGGAAAAAATAACGTATAATTTCTCATTCAAAAAATCTCACCCTTAACGGATGCGTAGGAAATAACAAGTTGGTCAGATTTACAGAATGGGCACGTCTTTATCCATACGTAGAAAAGAAACGCAATAAAAACACCCGAATTGACAAAAAACTTTAAAGATGATTATTTCAAAACATCCAAATAATATTATACTGATGGGATGATATGTACAAAGGTAGAGCTGATAGTCACAGCTGGAGTTCTATAATTATTTTAATCTTAGTAACAGTTTTTTCATAAGATTGAATGAATAAATAATTAAAAATTTAATATGTTCAAACTAAAATAATACTTAATCAAGGTGGATTAAACAAAGAAGATGAGACACATAACCAAGCTAGAGATGAATTAGGGCTAAAGAAGAGATGGGTTTCCCTTTTGCGAGTCGATATTATCTTTCATTAACAATGGACTCCTTGTGAGTTAGAAGATCATGAAATAGTAGTTTTATACTCTCCATCATAGAATGGAGGATATACAAATTTTGTCAATTCGTTTGCAACGCCTTGAAATATTCATCGTAGGCCTCGTAATGCTCATTTCGTTCGAAAACGTCAGATCTCTTATTTGGGAAGTTTTCAGGAAATTGATTTACAGATTTTGATTTATTCGCTGAGGCAAAGTTGTAGCTCTTGTCATAAAGAGCAAAAAAACATATAACATATAATCGTAATTTTCAAAGTCAAAATCGCAAAAAAAACTTTAAACAATTCTATTTATTTAACCGTTCAAAATTCAAGGAAACAATCAACTACAAAAATTTACCTAAAATCTCAATAAACAACTTTCCAGAATATATAAACTTCCTAGAAATGACTCTTAACATCGACTCAGAGAGTAAATCAAAATTCCTAGCGGTTTGCAAGATATGAGCCTTAGGAAATGGTATTTTTTTGCAAAAATGACACAGAGGCCCCAAATCTTTGGAGACCCATAACAAAGTGCATGACTTTGGGCAGACACGGGTCTTTTTATGGTCTTTTCTCACTTAGTGGTTTCCGTATATGGTTATATTTTTTCGTGTTGCACTGTGTTGTATGGGAAATTTGATCAAGGTCCGTTGTAAAATTTGCGTTTTAGAGCAGTAATATTGTAAATCGGAGGTATATTTGTATGGGGCTATATCCAAACATGGACCCATGTCGTCCACTTTCCCTTTGGCTGCTGCTAGTTCAAATGTAACACGATCCTGAAAATTATCTCAAGTAAAATGTGTATTCTAGAGCAGTAATAGTGTAAACCGAACCGATTTCCTCCACATTCAATACTTGGCCAAAAAATAAGTTCTGCCAAATTTCATGAAATTTAAATAAATAAATAATAAATAAATTTAAATAAATAAATAATAAAAATAAGACGAGCTAACCATGCCCGCTATCTCGAGCTCTAAGAGCTCTAAGGCATTTTTTTAAATAACTACTAAATATTATTTTGATACTGTGAAATCGAACAAAAAGGGAAATGACACCAGTAGCTGGATTTATGAAATTTTGTATGTACGCTGACTTTGAGGAGGTGCAAAATAAAAGAGTTTTTCGATTTTCCAAATTTCCAAAGTTGTACAACTGTTGGGATTGCAAATGGTTCATATGAGGACTGGGATAAATAATTTTATATCTGTTCAAAATTTTATAGTGGATAATTGATAAATCGATATATTCCGAACTATAAATATTATTACAAAAATATTGCTGTTCGTATGCACAATTCTGATTATTATAAAATCATTAATTTTCATGAAATTGACCATAGTGAACCCGAGATATTATTAACTTCAACTGTAATAAATTTGATATATTAGATCAATTAGCCATAAGAAATCTATACAAAATTTCTATTAAATTCACTATAGACTAATACCATTTGAAACGGACCCAAAATTTTCTTGGAATATGTTAACTAGGTTTGTTAGTTAGTGTCCTAGAGTCAGTGAGCCTAGAAGTTGACTGTACTAAACAATTCATATGATCGAACATGATTAAAGATAATAAACTAACTAAAATAATTGTGATACAGAAATTTTTAATAGGACCGAATTTAACATTCTTTTTAATTATTTCTAAGGAATTTTGTACCACCGTATCATTGGTCCTTGAAGTCATATGCTCATCATTGTGAACAGGAAACAAACAAACCGGAAGACTTTCATTTTTTCTTTATTCTTTCACATCCTTTTAAAGAAGAAAATATTGATTTTCTCCACTTCCGCATTTAAAATATTGTGATTTTGTCTTCAAGTGGCGGACGAGTACGTCTGCCGAGACTGCGAGTCGTCTCCATTGTTTAATCTTTTTCTAATGTGCTAATAATCCCTTTTTACTTATCGCTTGCTAAACTCATGTTTTACATTTAAATTGTCGGGTTGTGATGTGATGCCACCAACCATGCCTGTGATGTTATACATTTTGCTAGAAAAACATCATGTCGCCCTGAGATGTTGGAAACGTTTCGTTTCGTCACGTTTTATTTTCCTGAATCCCATGCTGCTGTTGCTGTATTTTTTTGGGAAGCTTCCTGCGCGAGAGCATCCTATGTAAATATTTGTCAATTTGTTGTTACACGTTGTACCCGGTGTGATGTTGCTGTAGCTGTTGATGCTGCTGTCCGTGTACGAGTAGATACTGCCGATAATGGCGAGAAAATGAGACGAAAGGTACGAGGCCACAAGTTTGCCGACGTGCTGTTCAGCTGTCATCAACGAAATCATGTAGCTTGTCAGCAGACACCAGCGAATGGTGTAGACCAAATATTAGGTGGAATGTTTCAAACTCCAACCAGTCAGCTAGCCAGCCAGCCAAGCGACTAACCAAACATCCTGCCATCCTTTCGTTTCGTTTTTAGCTCGCCAGTATATTGGTATCAATCAGTTAAACACAATTGATAGCTGATCATCAAGGCCATCATCACTCTATCCATCCACTCTATCCTTCGGTGAAAATGTTACTTCTTTGCATGTTTTGCTTGTCGTTTTCAAAAATGTGTTATCCTTGTTGGAGTGAAGCAGAGGGTAAGCGCTCATTGTTTGGGTTGGAGTTTTAATTATTAGCACGTGACCAAATAATTTCCTTTAGCATCGGCGCTTGCCAGTTTGTTTATTTTGAAGCTTATGTGTGTAAAATTAAAAATAAATATTTGCTATGATTGCTTCTTTAACAAGATTCCGATTTTAATTAAAAATGACGTTTGCACTTGGGAATATTTTAAAAATTATTGACAAGAGAGAGGTAAGTTTTCGATTTTAAGTGCTGCACGTAATACTCATTTAGTCAGCAGAGGGAAGAAATGATAGATATGACTGAAGTGGAGGAAATCGTTCTACTTTAATACTTTAAAAAACCATTTATGGTTTTATATGCTACAGTTACTGTTGCTTTTAAACATTTTAAACATTTTAAACATTTCAAAAATTTTATTACTTTTTTTCATATATTTACGTACGTAGTTTTGTCCACATCTTTCATTGCAAGTGCCGTAAATTTCCACTTTAAAATCATTAACTTTTATTGTGCTCTTGCAATCATCAAATTACTTTCATTTCATTTGCAAGTTTTCCCCCGAGACATGAATGCATATCATGCAATTTGATGTCAGATAAAGTGTGTCAATTTAATTTAAGGGGTCAATAGGAAAAAAGTTAAAGTATGGCTAGACAAAATATAATATGTTCAATCTCTAGTATACACGATTTATCATTGCGACAAAACAAATTGTGTCCGAGACCTATTTTTTTTTTGTACATTAGGCATAATGTCCCATAAATTCATACAAAAAAATAATTATACCCTCCATGGAGTGTAGTGTAGATTCATTTTGCATTCCGTCACCTTTAAATATTCATCGAAGACCCCATAAAGTATATACTCTGGATCGTGTTTAAACTCTAAGATGATAGAGCCATGTCCATCTGTCTATCAGTCTGTTTGAAATGAAATGAAATTTTGCCCTAACAAGAACTGAAAATACCTCCCAATATTTTGGAGCGCGAACCAAAAAGTTATTTTTTGATAAATTCACACTTTTAAGAAAATTTTTCGAAATTCGCATTTTTATAGAGGTAAATGGGAAAATAGGTATAAAAATCGTTTCAACCATCATAAAATTTATTGCGTACGCTCCTCTGAAGGTTGCATTTGCAAATGAGCGAGAGGCTGAAATAAATTAAAAAAAGGCTGGTAATTTACCACTTTTTGCTGTCTATAGATTGACTTCATGTGACACCCAAATTTTGGACTAAACAAGTAAGGAAAAGCTAAAGTCGGGTGGGGCCGTCTATATGAAACACTCCACTTTCTATCCGAATACAATTCAATTCGGTAAACCAGTAAGGAAAGGCTAAAGTCGGGCGGGGCCAACTATATGATACACTCCACTTTCTATCAGAATACAATTCAATTCGGGAAAAAAATGAAAACGGGAAGAATTTTTGTATGTTTCCAAATCATATGTCCTGGTTCAATTTGTCAAATCGAGAAGAATATTTGTATCAGGGCTATATCCAAACATGGAATGAAGTGACCCATTTCTCAATAGGTTTTTCTAGTTCTTAATTTCAAGTAATTCGCTGAAAATACGTTGTTTCTGGGGCGGAAAAATCAAGCCGGGAGCGAAATTTGTATAGGAGCTATATATAAATCTGAACAGATCTGACTCATTATCATCCTGGGTGTTTCTCATGGAAATATAAGATATTTTGCCAATTTTGAAGAACATCTGTTAAAATATGTGGTTTCTACAGCAGAAAAAGTCAAATCGGGAGTGAAATTCGTATGGGGGCTATATCTAAATCTGAACCGATCTGGCTCATTTTCACCGTGGGTTTTTCTAGTTTAAATATAAGACGTTTTGCCAATTTTGAAGAACATCTGATAAAATATGTGGTTTCTACAGCAGAAAAAGTCAAATCGGGAGTGAAATTCGTATGAGGGCTATATCTAAATCTGAACCGATCTGGTTCATTTTCACCGTGGGTATTTCTAGTTAAAATATAAGATGTTTTGCCAATTTTGAAGAACATCTGTTAAAATATGTGGTTTCTACAGCAGAAAAAGTCAAATCGGGAGTGAAATTTGTATGGGGGCTATATCTAAATCTGAACCGATCTGGCTCATTTTCACCGTGGGTATTTCTAGTTTAAATATAAGATGTTTTGCCAATTTTGAAGAACATCTGTTAAAATATGTGGTTTCTACAACAGAAAAAGTCAAATCGGGAGTGAAATTCGTATGGGGGCTATATCTAAATCTGAACCGATCTGGCTCATTTTCAATGTGGGTATTTATAGTTTAAATATAAGATGTTCTGCCAATTTTGAAGAACATCTGTTAAAATATGTGGTTTCTACAGCAGAAGTGAAATTCTTTTATGGGGGCTATATCTAAATCTGAAGTGTAAGATGTTTTGCCAAGTTTGAAGAAAATCTGTTGTACCGATTTTCTTCAAATTAATTAGCGTTCGTCCTTATCCCGAAAAACTTTGTTGTGCAAAGTTTCATTTGGTTCGGGCTACAATTGCGACCTGTACTATGATAACAAGAATAGATGGACATGCGGACGGACGGACGGACGGACATTGTTAAATCGATTCAAAAAGTGATTCTAAGTCGATCGGTATAATTAACAATGGGTCTATCTCGCTTCCTTTTGGGTGTTACAAACAAATGCACAAAGACATAATACTCTCGTGGAGTGTATAAAAAGTGAAAACGGGAATAATCATAGGCCAATTTGGCAAATAGAGAAGAATATTTGTATCGGGCCTGTATCCAAACATGGAATGTAGTGCCTAACTTTCACAATAAGTTCTTCCAGTTCAAGTATAAAGTGTTATGCTCATTTTGAAGAAATTCGGTGAAAATATGTTGTTTCTGGGGCGGAAAAAGTCAATCCGGGAGCGAAATTTGTATGGGAGCTATATGTAAATCTGAACCGATCTGACCCATTTTCACCATGGGTAATCTAGTTGATTTGAAGAAGATCTGTTAAAATATGTGGTTTATAGAGCGGAAAAAGTAAAATCGGGAGTGAAATTTTTATGGAAGCTATATACACTGTGCAACATTTTTGAAGTCTTTATGACAAGAGCTAGAACTTTGCCTCAGAGAGTAAATCAAAATTCCGAACGGTTTGCAAGATATGAGCCTGAGAATGTGATCACTTTTTTCCAAAAATTACACCGAGGCCTCAAATCTCTGGGGGCCCATAAAAAAAAGTGCATGACTTTGGGGAAAAAAAAACACGGGTCTTTTTTTTTGGTCTTTTATCATGTAGCGGTGTCCGTATATGGTTATTTTTTTTCGTGTTGCACTGTGATATATATCTTAACCGATGTGACCTATATTCACCATGGGGGTTTCTAGTGGAAATATAAGATATTTTGCCAAATTTGAAGAAGATCTGTTAAAATACGTGGTTTCTAGAACTAAATAAGTCAAACTGGGAGCGACATTTGTATGGGAGGTATATATAAATCTGAACCGATCCAACACATTTTCACCACACATATTTCTAGATGAAATATAAGATGTTTTGTCAATTTTAAAGAAAATCTGTTAAGATATGTGATATGATGATATGATATGATATATCTAAATCTGAACCGATTTACTTCGTTGCGAAAAGTTTCATGTGGTTCTGGCTACAAAAGGAAAACATTTTTCCCTCACAAGGACTAAAAATAACCATAATAACTTATAATATTTTAAAATATTTACGCATATTTTTTCAGCATGTACTTACTTGATACTGGGTATGCGCAATAAAGTGATTTTTATTCGTAGGGGGTGAAATGGAACAAAAAGGGTTTATCCCTTACATACATATTAAACGACAAAAGCTAGAAACACGAAATTCGCTGTGTGCATTCTTCTAATTGAGTAGATACATAATATGAAATTATTTTTTCCAAATTCGTAATTTTAAGGTGTAAAATGGGAAAAGAGGGATAAAAATGGTACCAACCGAACGGCTGCACCTAGAATGATAAAATTCTGTGTATACATTCATGTGATTGCAAACAGATTTTTCGAAAATCGTACTTTTTTGTGTCAAAAATGAAAAAGGATATAAAAATAGTACCAACCAAGTGACCGAAAAAGAAATTTCAATAAAACCAAAAATTTGAAAAAATAATCAGTACTTTTTTATAGCCGATTCTAATTTAAAGTTTTAAATGACCGATCATATATATTTAACATGGAAATACCTACAGTGAAAGTGGTTCACATGGAACCATGTTTTGGTACAGGCACCATTAAAATGTCCTTTCGATTTGGACTTTCAATGCTCTAAACCACAAAGGATTAATGTATCGCATTACAGATATAATGTATCGCTGCTTTGGTGACTTCGAAGTGATTATAGAAAATTTTTCAAATATCAAAATATAATTGATTCCAAGTATTCATAATCGTATCCATATAACTGGACAAGGATTACTTAAGGAAAATGAATATTTAAATCCATAAGAACTTTTGATAACATTTCTCAAAATTGTAGACCAGATTCGCTATTTTGGATCATGGTTTTTATTTTTATTGAATCAAAAGCAACGAAATAATAGTAGGTCAATATTTGAACAATATGCATGTGTCATTTATTCTTAGGTCAATGAATTTAAAAGGGCTGGAACCTGAAACTATGTTTTACTTTTTAGATGTATAGAAAAATGGATATCCGATGAAATATATAATACATAAAATATGACAAAACAAAAAGTTGACAACTTCAGAAATCATAAAAAACTAACTAATATTACTGCCCTTACTTAATTATAACTGTAGCAATTGTCGCAAATTTTAATGATGATTACGTGGAAATTAATGGCCACCACAATTAATGAGAGTTTAGAAAAAACCCAAAAACAACGATTACATGCTAGCCATGCTAACCATGACTACGACTAAGTATTACAACAGCAACAAAAAAATCATAATTAACAGATTTTGACAAACAAGAAGAAGTAACAAAATCAACATAAAAACAGTTCCCCTCCCACCAAAGCTGTGAAGTTTTTTTGCTACTAAAGTTCATTGAATGTTTTTCCTAAACAGATACCATGGTTTTCGTCTCTTGCCATTCGACTTTCTTAATGTCCACTTCCAATTGGGTACATTATGCATAAATAAATGCGCTGGTCTAATTTCAAATTGGGTCATTGACAATTAGAAATTATCTGCTGTGTGGTATGTGTGTTTTTTTGTATTATTAAAAATTAACCAATAAACACAGAAGTATATAAAACAGAACACAATAGGATAGAGAACAGCAACAGCAAAAAAAAATGAAAACGACGGCGCGCCAACAACAACAACAGCAATAGCAACATTTTCATATAATTATGCCCAATGAAATTGAAAGTTATAAAAATAAATTATGTGCCATTACGAGATGGCCTTAATTGAGTTTGTCATTTCGAATAATTTTGTGGCTGGTAAAATTAGAACTTAAAACAACGACCACAAAAAGCAAAAAACAAAAAAGAAAACAATCATCCACGAAATGATGGGAACTCAGACAGAACACCGACAGAGAGAAAAAACCAGACGCACGCACTCACGCAAAATGTGTTTAAATGGCTGTAATGATTTAATTAGAAAGACAATTGTGAAGACATAACATTTGAATAATATGTATGAGAATATATTCGTCTGGAATTCTAATGTGCAACATTACAAAAATTAACATTCGACAGCCAGAGTAGGAAAACATCATCGACGTAGTTTAAAAGTTATAACGAAAACCGGTTAGACGGGTTTCATCGCCACTACAGGTTGATTTTATTTGAAATGAGAAAATCATAGGTGGTAAAGGTTTCTTTCGTGATTTTATGCATACCGCCTTAGGATGTAGGTTGTGTAACGTTTAGCACTATGTTTGTAAGACCTTGAAAAATGATTTTTGACCTAAATACTGTATATTTGGGGCAGACACACAAATGCTAATATAACTTAACCATCTACTCGTACACTCGTATTTATTTTGGAAACAATGTAGTGTCTAAGCTAGAAATACTTCATGATTCACATTTGGTAGAAGTGTCCATTTGAGGTGTAGTGGTTTTGTATTTCTTGGGTTTGCTTTCAATTGAAGTTGAAACTTTGGGTGAAATTTAAATTTTTCAATGAGAAAATATTTAACACTAATAGACTGTAATCCATTTTTGATCCATCGAATTTGAATAAAAAATGTCCCGGGACCTAAAAAATATTTTTTTGTATACGGAGCATATTGCTACATACAATTAAGATAAAAATACCTGGGAATATCTTACAACAAGTTGAAAATTGTAATATTGACACAAAATTTTGACAGAATTTTGAATTTAATTAAACATTCAAATCTTTCTTATAAACATTTTCATCAAAATCACAGAAATTTTATACAGAGCCCTTCGAAAAAACTAAAGCAAAGTGGTATAATTATTGGCTGTTTGATGAAAATTGGCAGAAAAAAAGTATTCTGAGGAATGTAATGTACTTGAAAAATTTAAACAAAATTTTAAAAAATATATATTATTGTAAGTGCGATGTCACTAAATTTTAGTGCATATATTGAAAATACTTAAAAAAAACGCACAAAAATTAATATGGACTGTGAAACGAAACAAAAAATTTCCTTGTGTTCTCCGATTTTAATGAATTTGTAATTTTAAGACAAAAACTTCATTTCCCGTCTTAAAAACAAGTAAGGAAGGTTAAAGTCGGGCGTGGCCGACTATATGATACCCTACACTTAGTGGAGGATATAAAAAGGTCATTACATTTGAACCGGGTGATATACGATGCAGCTATAAGAGGAGAATATACTACAAATTCCATACTTCTATCTGTAATTGTAAGAAAATTTGAACACAAACTATGAATGTGTTTAGCAAACATTTTCTAGTTAAAGTTTTAGACGCTTTCCCAAATTTTATGGAGTGTTAAATATATGGTTTTTAGGGCGTTAAAGAGTCAAATCGGAGGTGACATTTCTATGGGAGCTATATATAAATCTGAACCGATCTGTCATGTTTTTATCAGAGCTGCTTTTAGTTGAAATATAAGCTGTTTTGCCATGTTTGAAGAAAATCTGCCAAAGTTTGTTGTTTTTAGAGCGGAAAGAGTCAAATCGGATGATCGGATGATTTGTATGGGAGCTATATAAATCTGAACCGATCTATCCTATTTTTACCAGAGCTTTTTTTAGTTGAAATATAAGCTGTTATGCCAAATTTGAAGAAAATCTGACACAGTTTGTATTTTCTAGAGCTGAAACAGTCAAATCGGATGAGACATTTGTATGGGAGCTATATATAAATCTGAACCGATCTATCCTAGTTTTATCAGAGATGTTTCTAGCTGAAATATAAGCTGCGGTGCCAAATTTGAAGAAAATCTGTCAGAGTTTGTAGTTTCTAGAGCTGAAAGAGTCAAATCGGAAGAGACATTTGTATGGGAGCTATATATAAATCTGAACCGATCTATCCTATTTTAACCAGAGCTGTTTTTAGTTGAAATATAAATTGCCAAAATTTGCAAATTTGAAGAAAATCTGTCAAAGTTTGTGGTTTCCAGAGCTGAAAGAGTCAAATGGGAAGCAAAATTTGTATGGGAGATATATATAAATCTGAACCGATTTGCTTCAAATTAAATAGCGTTCGTCCTTATCACATATAACTTCGTTGTGCAAAGTTTCATTTAGTTTTAACAACAACTGCAACCTGAACTTTGATAACAATAATAGATGGACAGACGGACGGACGGACGGACGGACATCGCTAAATCGACTCAAAACGTGATTCTAAGTCGATCGGTATAATAAACGATGGGTCTATCTCATTTCTTTTCGGTTGTTACAAACAAATGCACAAAGACATTATATGTGGGGTAGGGTATAAATATATTTAAAAAATTGTAGGCTCTAGGATGGATCGAAAATAGAATTTTGCCATGAGGTAATTTAAAAACAAGTAAGAAAATATCAGTCGGCTAAACCGACTTATATATACCCTCACTCTCAGAGAGCTTATCTATGAAAATTATAATAACTTAAATTTTACGTAGGACCGGATGATTTGTGTGGAAGGTACTAGAAGGTTCATGGCATTTGGTCCTAGCTTCCACAGTTAGAAAGCAATTGCGAAAACATGATCAAATATCAAGTCATAGTGGATTCCATGCACCAGTAGAGAAGTTATGAGGGATTTAATATTACCTAGGATAGAGACAATTGTGTGGGAGGTTCAAGAAGGGGGGTGGCTAAAGCGTAAATATATGTTAGGTTTAAAGTGATTATTAAAACATTTTCAAATATCGAATTGCAAATGATTTTGACTACCAAGGCTTATGCCACTTTGTGTGGGAGGTACCAGAAGGGGTTTGCAATATCGCTCATGGATTCAACATATATAAAAGCATTGCCAAATATGAAATTTCATAGTATTCCGATCATCCTTATAGATGTTATAACAGCTTTAATTTTATGTAGGTTAGGGTGATTTGTGTGGGAGGTACAAGAAGGGAAAATACCCGCCATATTGTGTACACTTAAAGTGATTATAAAAACGTTATCAAATGACAAAATATAGCCGATTCCGAATATCCGTGTGGAAGTTACATACATTTTAATTTGATATAGGAATATGAGTCATTTGTGTGGGAGGTGTGGCAATTTCGCCCGTCTTCGAACTTAAACTAAGTTTGTGAAAAATATTACCATGTGCAAAGTTTTAAATGATTCCTTAACTTCTTTACTCCTTTCAAGAGTTATCGTGTACACCAGCCAGATGAACGGACATGGCTCAACCAGCTTAAAAAGTCGTGAAACGGATTTGGTCCAAACATACTTGGGGTCTTAAGACACTCCTTACACTCTTTTCTGTCCCAAATGATATATACCCTCCTACTCTGTATAGTGAGGGTATACAAATCACAACTTTTTTCTGGTAGAGGATAGAAATATATTTTTTGGCGAATTTAAAGCAAATTGATTCTAGTTTAATATAAAATTATCAACTCTTAAAAAATATATTTTTTATTTTTTTTTTCTTAAATCCCTGTATTTTTTAAATTAACAAAAAAGTACACCTTTGAATTTTTAAAATATATTGTTAATGCATTTTTTATAAAAATCCCCTTTTTATTTCGATGGAACAATGTAATATATTTATATATTTGTTAATTTTTGTCGCATAATTCTTCGCTAGTCACACAATGATAATATTTAATTAAAAGTAATGATGAAATTTATTAAATAACTTTCTATAAATATAACACCTTATTTCTTCAAACTAAATTTAACAGTGTTTGTTAAAATTCGAAAAATTTAAATAATTAGTCAGTAGCAGTTAACATCTAAGTCCGGTTCAGACTTTGATATATGTACATAAAAAAGTCGCTCTCGATTTGACTTTTTCCGTTTTCGAAACCAAATATTTTGCTAGATTTGCTTAAAATGTGGCGCAGTACCCTATAATTCAACTAGAAACATCTGTGGTGAAAATGGGTCAGATCATTTCAGATTCAGATATGTTATGTCCCATACAAATTTCGCTCCCTATTTGACTTTTTCCGCACTGGATATGACAAATTTAAAACGATTCTCTTCACAGCACCTTATATTTCATCTAGAAACATCTATGGTAAAAATGAATCAGATCGGTTCAGAGTTATATATAGCTGTCATACGAATATCACACCCGATTTGATTTATGCTGCTCTATAAACCACATATTTTAACGGATTTTCTTTAAATTTGCCACAGAAAATTATAATTCATCTAGAAACATCTATGGTAAATATGGGTCAGATCGCTTTAGATTTAGATACAAGTAGGTCACATCGGTTAATGATCATTCCCTTGCTTTAAAATAACTTGAGGAATTTCTTTACACGATATTTAGCATACTGGAATTGATCCGTAATAAACTGAACCATGTTTAAAGTCTACGGGCTTTACTGATTCGCAAATTAAATATTTCCGGTAGTAAGCTTTTATTTTTTAAATACATTTGAGGAATTTCTTCACTCGATATCTAGCAAAATGGAGTAGAATCATAAAAAAAAATATTTTGGGAAGTCTAAGACTTCACTGATTCACAAATTTCAGCTGCAGCTATATCCCGGTTTTTCGGTTTCCGCATCCCTAGCACGCACATAAAGTAATTAAGTTCTGAACAAGTAACTCTAAAATAAACTGTAAAATTGTACTGTGTATGAGTATGTCTGTCTGCGTTGCTGTGTGATATGCCATTCTATGGAAAACTTTTTCCGTTGTTGCCAAGATAAGCAAAAGTTTTTCCATGGAATGCAAACTATGATTACACAGTTTTATGATGTACCTATGGATGTATATTATGTATGTACGTGTGTTGGAAATTTCGGATGCAGAGGGGGTAGAGAGAGCGAGTGAAAACGTGTCCTTAAAGATATACGTTTTAATAAAACTTTTGCCAGTATTTTACAACAGACACCCAACTATACAACCATAGACGACAGTTGTAGGGTAAAGGGGGGATATGTGTGCTGAGATAATTAGTTTTAGTCGTTTGCCAACGGAGACACTTTCACTCAAGGATGCCATCGATAAAGGGAGGATTTAAGCAAGGATTAGTACAATCATGGCACTGGCAAACGTATAGTCAGGATGTGACCAGGCAAAGTATAGATGACCAAACAGGGTTATCCTCTCAAAGAAGATTTAGATTTAATCGTTAGATTTTAAAAAATTAAAATTCCAAAAAATAATATAAATTATTCAATATTGTTTAATGACTCTAAGCAGATCAAAAATGTGATCCTATGACCAATATAAATTACAAATTTTAAGTCCTATCGATTTAAAAAAAAAAATAGTAAGATTGCCGATTTTTGAATTGAATAACGAATCCAATCAAATAATCCGTAAGGTATATCTATAAAGACTAATAGTTTATATAGGATGTACATACTTTTTGAAGACATAATTTAAAGAACAAACTCACAAAATATATAGGAAAAAATAGAATTTACATCAACTCTGAAATTCCCAAAATATAAATATTTTCCTTCTAAATTTTGGCTACTTTATTGTCAAATCTAAATATATTATCAAAAGCAAATCCTATAGTATTCTGCTGGTCCCAAAGTAGCCTAAGAATCATTAGGTCATCCATTTCTTGTGAGTATGATAAGAAGAATCTGTATTTTGTTTCAAATTTCTTAGCCGCCAATGGCTAATTTTGGAAAATAGTTTTTATTGGTCACATCACAATCAAGAATTTCTCAATAACACTTCAAATTCTTTCTTTATTCTCTCCATCATCCCAAAGATCATTAATTTCACCACGACTGCGTCCACGTCTACGTCCCACTTGTTGTCTGTCCCACATTTTGTGGACATTCTCCTTCGGTTTATGGTTCCCTAACAATGTTTCATTTTGGAAAATTATTTTATACGACCATTTTTATGTTTTTAACAATTTTAACAAAATCATAAAAACAAATTATGTTGCATCTCCGAGTGCGCGCGTGAGTGTGTGTGCCTTTGGAGATTCTCATCTTTTTTAGGTTTATTGTTCGAAAACTTTTGTTGAAAAATTAACAATAACATCACAATGGAGGAGTGTAGTGATCCCTCAAGTATTGCAGGCAAAGTCTCGGAGATATTTCGTTTTGTGTTTTGTTTGTTTTCCCAAAAATGTTAAAGTTAAAGGTCAGTATTTTACAACTTGACAGAATTTAAGAATAACAAACAGCGCCGGAGACAAAGTGATGTAACACAATAGATGTGTTTTGTTTAACATGAGGGCTATTTAAAAGGAAATATTATTGCAGATCCAATATGTTACATTGTGGAATATACACACCTAATTTCATGATTTTAGCTACAGCCGCTTGCTTGGTACCAGTTTAGATAAACTCGTACCTCTTATTGTGAATCATGATTCTAGCTACAGCCGCTTGATTGGTGCTAAATTTAATTACATTTAGAACCTGATGGTACGAATATCGAAAGATCTCTTTATTTTTCGCGTCACCGCAGTCATAGAAGTGTACACACCGAATTTCACTAGTATATTTAGCTGCAGCCGATTGGCTGGTACCATTTTTATCTCCATTC